>CM044005.1:29320347-29398536 GCA_024085815.1 Flaveria linearis
AATTAAAAAAGACGTCAGTCCGGGTTTGGGTCACCCCGGGCCATGTGAACTAATCGGGGTCATTTGCTTATTGTATTTAGAAAATCATTTCATTGGTTTATTGGCAACGGAATTCTGCCGGTAAACAATATCGTAATATTGTTTTATAAATCAAATCAAATTTCAGAACTGAATCATACTTTAATTCATAATATCAAGTTTGTATTTACAAGCTATGTGATTGCAAAACTAGAGATGCCTCCATCTATTCTTCGAGCTTGTATAACTTAGATATTTGACGTTTGATACACGCATAGAGTTTTTATTGTGGCTTGATCTATGTCACATTCAATCATTTTTTACTTTTAAAATATTTAAAATTCAATATTAGTGGTAAATAACATTTATCAAACCCAAATCAACTTCGTAATCAAGCATGAGCATATTAATTTAAACTAACCAAGCTAGGTCCATAGGATGAAATTCACATCAAGATCTTCGTTGTACACGGGTAACAATTTATTGTTAGGTCACCCGTGGAATCGTCAATATCCAAGGAGTCGTAATCCTTTGGACACCAAACCATTGCTAGCCATGTTTAGTCATAGTACTCCGTTTAAGGTTCTACCCATCACCACATGTACATCATTTATGATCATACCACACTATCAATTTTAATCTGATGCTTGTCTTGCATTTCAGCAACATGCGTTAATAAATTAAATATAACTTATGCTAGTTTTCAAGATAATGGTGAATCTTAAGGATTCACGAGTTTTGCTTTAAAAGGCAAACGTATTCATATTTTAATTGAGCATTTCTTTGTGATCTAAGGAAGGTTTGACCTTGCTTAGACAGTATCTCAGCTTACTGCTAGACTGGGACTTTATCGATTTTTTTAGGCCTCTGGTTCGTCCAGTGTTGGGCATATGTTCACGGAAAAAGGCTGGAAATGATCTAGGCATGCTTCCCGAGGTTAAGTGTATGTGTTATGAAATGCGAATGTGTATATAATGAACCGAGGACTCATAATTTAACGTTTTCACGTTTGTATTACTACAGTTTTAAAGTCTCGATTTGTCCTATAACGTTTCATTTTTGTTCCCGTTTGAATCCAAATGACTAACTCTGTTAGGTTTTCAATTAACTATTTGTGAAAATGACTAAATTGCCCTTAAGAATAAAAATAAAAAAACTTTATGGGACCACCCACATCATCTTCTTCTCATTTGACCCTAATAAATGCTCTCTATTTCTTAAACATAAACATACACAAAAAAACACACACACACATACACACTCTCATCGCTCCATTTGACCCCCATAAGTTGACTTATGTTGACTTCTGCAACACACCACCATCACTTGCCCCATCTCCGGCAAACTCATGCCGACCCCGTCATCGTCTCCTCCGACCAAACGTTTGAGAGAAATTTGTCTTTATAACACTCTTGTTTAAACCCACTGTTCTCCTTAACACCGTCGATTTCAAAACTAATCCCCAATCTCGCCCTCAAATCCGCCGTTGTTAATTGGTGTGTTACGGATTCCTACTCCCCCATCCCTCAACCCATTTATCTCCATTCTGCGCTGAACATCATTCTATCGTTGATAAAGGGTCTCCAAATCACCCCTAAATCGCCTCTCAAGTTGCCTATCGTCAACATCGGAGGATTCGATGCTACTTTTCGTAGCTTACATAAGTTGACTTATGTTAACTTCAGCAACACACCACCACCGCCACTGCCACCACCATCATCCTTCGCCACTACCACCCTCTCCATATTCTCTAGGGCTATTCACGAACCGAGAACGTAGCTCCGCTCGAACTCGGTTCGGTTTCAAACCGAGCGGCTCGGTTCGGTTCGAATTTACAAATTCGAGCGCAAACTTCATGCTCGAACTCGATTCGATTTTAAACCGAGCGCTCGGTCTCACTCGGTTTTCGCTCGGTTTTGCTCGGTATAGTTTCACAATAATGCTTTTACCCTGTAATCAACTAGCAAATTTCACAGAAACAATAATGCCAATTTGTATCAAACAAATTTCACAGAAACACTTTTGTTAATGTATAGTTAAAGTGCTTTTACCCTGTAAACTATCTTTCAAAGGCAGGTTCGAAGGTCGGAGACGGGTCGCGGTCGGAGATGGGTCGCGGTCGGAGATGGGTCGCGGTCGGAGATGGGTCGCGGTCCCAGGTTCGCGGCTCGCAGCAGGGTCGCAGGTTCGTAGATTCGGGCAACAAGGGTCGGAGACCGGTCCCAGGTTCGTAGATTCGGGCAGCGCCGCTGGTCAGCGACCGCAAAGGGAGGCCTGAAGGGTGGAGGCTGCTGGAGGGTGGAGAGTGGAGAGGGGAGAGGGGTCTGGCGGGGGGGAGTGGAGGCTGGCGGCTGGACTGCTGGAGGAGAGTAGGAGACGAGGAGAGGAGTGGACTGTGGGGGTGAATGAGGTTTGAATGTATTGGTGAATTAGGGTTTTAAGCTTTTAACTAAAAAATTAAAATATTTGTAATTAATAAATAACTAAATAAAATAATAATTAACATATATAATTATATATAATATATAAAACTACATTAAAAATAATTCGAGCGAAACCGAGCGAGCGACCCTTCGCTCATGCTCGGTTCGTTTTGAAACCGAACCGAGCCACTCGGTTCATTTACAATTGAGCGAAAATTCGAACGAGCAAAATTCCGAGCATTTTCCGAACGAGTTCGAGGGAGTTTCGAACGTCGAGCTATTTGAATAGCCCTAATATTCTCCGATGAATTCAATAGCACAAACGATGTTGGAGTGAACTCTCTCCCCACACCCAATAAACTCCCCAGCTTCTCATCGACATCTTACTAGAAATCTTGATCGATTACCGAAGTGAATTTAAGGGTTTTGGGGTTGAACTTGAAGGGGAAGGAAGGGTTTGAACATGAGTAGGATGGGGCAAAACGATGGTGGTGAAGCTTGATGGTGGTGGGTTGTTACATGGTGAGCAACGACGGTGGTGGTGGTGGTGTGATGTTTATGATGGTGAAGAATATGATGTATGCGGGTACTACATTTTCTTTATTTTTTATTCTTAGGGGCAGTTTAGTCTTTTTCATAAAAGACTTAACAGATAAGTTAACGATGTTAGTCTTTTGGATTCAAATGGAGACAAAAATGAAACGTTAGGAGGCAAATCAAGACTTTAAAACTGCAGTTATATAAATGATTAAAATGAAAAAAACGTCAGAGATGCAAATGATAATTTACTCTTTATTTTATAAAGAAACTCCAAACAAATTCAAGATTATGACCTAAATTTCTTCAAGTAGGGCCCTAAGAGCATGCATAACCATGATAGTTCCACAAACCTCTAGATAAGTCATATCCCTCTCAAAAATCATACCTTCTGATATGACAAAAAAGCTTCTTAAGAGACCTATAGACAAATCATCTCCCTTTAAAAAATAATAACAAAAAAACTCTTTTAGAGACCTCTCGACAAATCATCTCCCTTTAAAAATCATACCTTCTGACGTGACAACAAAAGCTACTTAAGAGGCATTAATCACTAGGGGCGTGCAAAGTTGGTTATGGGTTATTTATGGACCCTTCCATAATCATGACTGATTGGGTGATTATTATCATAACCGATTAGTCAGTCAACTATTAGTTTCGAGTCGGTTTTGGTTAATTTTAGTTAATCAAAGCTACCACATATATGGTTACCTTAATTTGGGTATGTTTCATGTGACTTCATTGTACTTAAGGCATTATATTTATATGGTTAGATGATGGAATTTAAATAACTATCAAATAATACATTGTTTTAAATTATATAGTAACTAATTATCCTATATATTAATAGAAGAGGGGAAGAAGCAGTTATGTTCAGTGTGTTTGTGGTTTTGCCACACATCTTTCTTCACTTTGACAGATTGCACCCCTGCAAATATGATAAAGAGGGGAAATCATTCCTGTGTCCCATCCGTTTCATTTTTAGAGAGATAAAGTGCTCTCTCTTATCATCACCGGCACCAGCACCGCCACCGCCCCGCCACCGCCACCGCCACCGCCACCGCCACCGTCTACAACGCTACCATTGTGGTCTCCTTCAACGGAAGGCATTACTACAGCGTGATCGCCTACACCAAAGGCGGTTCTTGTGGTGGTGCCTCTGTTGTCGGTTGTATCAAAGGCGAGGGGGGTTTTCTAGGGTTTGTGTGGTGGCCGGCTGTAGCGAAGGTGATAACGGCGGTTGTTGCGGTGGCTCTATTGCTGCTTCACCTCCCCTCTGTGGTTGAGGTGAAGCAGGCGGCGGTTGTCCATGGCTCAACCGTCGTCTGCGTCGCCGTTCGCCTCACCGCCGCCCACCTGCCGTCCGGTTTCTCTCTTCTTCTTCTTCTTCGGCATGTGTTGGGTTGTGTATCATCATCGGTCTTGGGATTCCCGCCATACCAGACATGTTCTCTTGATTTTTCACCTTAAGCCCACTGCTCAGAGGGGGTTTGGGTGCTCTGTTGTGCCTCTTCACCCTCTCCCTGTTTCCTAGGGTTTCGTTCCGAGACCTGATGATGGTGGCCATCCACTTGGCGAGGCAACTCCGGTTCCAGCCGTGGGGGCATCAGAGGGGTCTTTATTTTGCAACGACGATGATGATTGTAGATCTGGGTCTATTGGAGATGGAAACAGCGGTGTTGAGAAGTCGCCCACCCTTGCATGTCTCCGACGACCTCGGTTTTTATGAGCACGGTTGTTTTTGGGGTGCAATGATGGTACGGCGCCATTCGGCGTGGTAACTCCGGTTGCAGCCGTGGCTGCCTCTGACCCTCTTTCTTTTGCAACAATGATGATGAATTTGGGTCTGAGTTGTGCTTTCTTTCTTTTGTCTACTGGAACGCAGATTCGGGTTGCTTACTATTTTTTTGGGTTTCTTTTGTTTGCGACACCTTGCTTGGGCAATGGTAATGTCGGTGGACGTGTTGGTGGTGAGGTCGGTGTTGTTTGATGATCAGGATTTGTTGTTGGTGAGGTTAGGTTGTTTGGAGAGCGAAGCGGGTTGTCGTAACCCGTGTGTTTTTGTTGATGTTATTGCTGAAACAATTGGTGTTTGTTTAGTTTGGTTACTGAGATTATGAATTTTAATATGAGATCATGTGGGTTTCTCTCCTATCTGTTAATGCCCTTTTTGATTAGCATTTATTCTATTTTTGTTTGTTCATTTGTCTATGATGTTGAGCTATTGCTCATTTGAGACGTTGTTAGGTTGCTTACGTGGTACTAATAAGCCGTGATGTGGTCGATGGTGTTGTGCGTATGGGCCAGCTGAGACATAATTCAAGTTGTCACGATAGGTATATTCATATTGTTGAGGTTTGTGCGTGATTATTTATGGCAGGTCAATGATGATGGGTTGTTGTTCACATATTGTATGCCCGTCTGAGACATGGGAAACAATGTGGTTTGTGATTGCTCATGTGAGTCTCCATTGTCCGATTGAGAAACTACTATTAAAGATAATGTTATTCACATTACATCAAGGCTATGATGATGTAAAAAGGGATCCGTTGTTTGCGTGACAGTAATTCTGAGTTACAGCCGTTACGGATTGCCTATTCTGAGCCGTTAAAAACAAAAGTGATGAATCGCGCAACGCGCGACATGGAAATAAACCTAGTACATATTAATAAGTCTCTAAAATAGTTTTCTTATGTAATGTAATGACAAATTGCACATTTACTTTATATTTTTAAAATTAATAAATTTGAAGAGCCTTTTTACAGTTTATTTGTTGGTTAATGATCGATTATGGTTAAAGTTTGCTCTATCCCTATAATAATAATCATCAGTGTTCTTACAACATATAGTGGGAAATGTGAATGGCATTTCTGAAAAAATGGGTGGGATGACAGAAATATCAATTAATAGGCTAGTAATATCTTTAAAAAGATGTCAAGGATCACCTTCTCATAATCTCATTGGACCAAACATGGGTTTCTCTACCTTGGCGCCAAAGGGATTTCAACCGTCAATATTGAAGTCTAATCTTTCGACCCTTCATCTTCGCTCTTAAATCTTAATATATGCACACAACATCCCTCCTGCATAAATCACCCCTCATTCTCAACATTTTCAAGCTTCATCATGCATTATCCAGTAAATGAACACTTGTTTAGTCAGGATGATCTCGAGTTTACACCTGACTTAACTCTTGTTTTGGTCGGACGAACGGGAAATGGAAAGAGCGCCACAGGCAATTCGATCATCGGATCGAAGAAATTTATATCGAAACGTAGTTCATCAGGAGTAACATCTACATCTGAACTGAAAACAACCGTGTTGGAAGATGGACGTTTGCTTAATGTGATTGATACTCCAGGTATTGATGTTAATCATGCTTCGTTTTCTAAGCATTTTTCAAGAAAGTTCACATGTGAAATCATGTCAGTTTTTCTAGCAGTGATATACAAGTTCAACATTTCACACTATGACAGGACTTTTTGATTCTTCTCGTGATCTTGAGTATCTTCAGAAAGAGATTGTTAGAAGCATTAATTTGGCTAGGAATGGCATTCATGCTGTTTTAGTCGTCTTCTCGGCTATCAATCGGTTCTCCGATGAAGAAAAAGCTGTGATTAGCAGCTTGTGTACGTTGTTCGGAAGTAAAATCTATGATTACATGATCATCGTTTTCACCGGAGGCGATGAACTTGCAGATGATGAGATTAGTTTGGATCAGTATTTAAGTGATATCCCAGAATCTTTAAAGGTCTTATCTCTATAGAAGTATATATATAGGTCTTGATGTTTTTTTCAGATGTGTAATTTGAAGGTGATATCTGACCATTGTTGCAGGAAATTGTTGCTTGTTGTGGGAACCGTTGTGTTCTTTTCGACAACAAAACAAGAGACGAATCGAAAAAGCGATTCAACTGCAGGAACTTCTTTTTTGTGTAAACATGGTGTCTGAAAAGACTTGTGGAGAGCCTTACACTAATGAGATGTTTACTGAACTGAAGGTGAAACGTTTAATTGTACATTACATTTTTTATACAGTTTCATCGGGGCGATATCTTTTAATCGTTACATACTATTTACTTGACAGAAAGTTAATGCGGAACTACTTCAAGACGTTCGAGGTTTGAAAGAGAACTGTAACATGACCGAAGAGGAGATATCAGTTCTGGTAGAGCAGATGCAGGATAAGCATCAAAGCGAATAGTTGAAATGGTAATTTTATGCATTTATTGCAACCTTAGTTTTATACTGGGTATGTTTGTTTTTTGTATCAGGCTGATGCATGACTTTATTATTGTGTTATAGTTTGAAGCGAAGTTCATTGAGATGAAGTTGAAGCTTGAACAAGAATTGGAAGAAGCACGGGCTGAGCGCGAGAGAGCGGAAGAGAATGATAAAGAGTTCAAGAAGAATCACGAGGAGGAAATGAATAAGATGAGAGAAGAGCTAGAGAGACTACAACCACAAGGCCGCAGATGGTGTGTTATTATGTGATTTTAATGGGGTGAAACATGTTTCGAACTGTCTTTAATTTGTAGTGTTTATGTCTCAAGTCATTAAACATGGTTTTGGTATTGAGAAATGATGCCTCAAGCATCTACTCTCATAGATTACAAGAACTTTTTTGGTTCTTTCTATTTTCTCTAGGAAGAAAGAAATCATTAAGAAACCAAATTGTAATGTTGTGTATGTGGGCCTTTTAATATGCATTTTATGTGTTAAACCTTAAGAAGCCCCGACTTTTATTAAGACCATACTCTACAATTGTCTTCACCCCTTCTGTTTTTCCATGTCAGTCTTGGATTTCTTTCACATCATAACGATGGAGATCGTCTAAGCCTATTTTGCATCTCTTGTTTTCCTACATTCAAGCGTGCACACACACATGCAGACATAATTTGTATGATTGTATCACTGCATACACATAAAGAAACATGATTATGAATGTGTGTATCTATGTACACATGCCGGTACATTAGTGTTGTGTTAATGTACTTGTATGCTTATGTGATGGGATTGCAGGAACAATTAGATGGTTTTATTCAAGTTAATTAAGAACAATGATAAGAAAATGTAGTAAGCCTAGTAATTCGTTAAGACTTTCACAAGGATTTTACTCGCCGATTTCATTATTATCTCTTTCAAAGTTATAGGAGCTTGTTTGCTGTGAATTTGAATGTACACTTTTATAATATACGTGTGAATTGCGAGCCAGCTTGTGTGAGTTAGCGTATACCATGTATACAAGTATGTAGATGAGTGTTTTCAGTGCTAATAGGCTAAGTTTTTGAACATATATGAATATAAAGAGATGCGGAAGGTATGTTCTAAGTAGAGAAACATAAAAAGTATATAAGCTCTTTACACAAATTTCACAGAAGAAACATATATAAGATCAAGAATCAATCATAAGTTAGGAAAAAAATCTTGAAACGTTTAAAAAACATGAACAATTTACTGCTTAAAACGACATTGATAACAACACTCAAAAAGCTTGGAATAAACTGAGTTCAGATCCAAGTCTTGAAACATGCAAATCTACTACTTCAGTATCAAACAACTATTGCAACATTAAACAAAACACACTACTCTTCATTAGCTTGTCTAATGACAATTATGACTTCCCTGCAGCCTTGAACACTTGTGTTGGACTTCAAATCTTTAACTTGAAACATGTCTGTATCACGGATCCTAGTGCCGCTGATACGCCAATCACACGATACGCATCGGACCTCATACTTGTCCCGTGTTGATCTTGAAGTCCGGATCTTAAAACCCTCGTCAAGGGATTTCAGCTTCAAAGATAACCTCATTGCTTCTTTGCTGTTGTATACTTTATGTGTTTTTAAATTACTAAGCGGTCCGGGGTCTGGTAGTGTGGGAGGCACATCCCAAAAGATATCTTTGCCTCCCCTGCCACCTGCACCTTTTTCCAGATAACTTGACTTAGATGGTCCCGCAATGGTATCTGGTGGAGGTGCTGGTGGTAGGGGCTGCATCCACCACAAGATGTCTTTGCCTGCCGTTTTACCACAAGCGCCTCTTCGAGTTACATCCGGTGCAGGCGCTGGTGGTGAAGGAGGGCCCAAAGACATCAAGGTGTCTTCGCTCTCACCATCACCTCGTCTTTCCTGCTTACAAGATACCGTGGTGCTCGTAGAGTCAACCACGAGATATCTTCATCAACATCATCGTCAACTACATTTTCCTGTAGATTCGACACAGGTGCACTCTGAGCCGCTGTTGATACCGGATCAACACCGCTCCATTGAATGCACCTGTATTCCTCAAAGGGTTACCCCCTTTCTGATCCCCAAACAAATCACTTGCATCTCCAAATTCATCTTCAGAATCCAACACATTCGTAGGCTTTCCCGACGTCCCCGCCACATTTTTTCCAGTAATCGGTCCGTTCCGGGCCTCTCGTAGGCCCGGAACAGACTCGACAACATACAAAGTACTCAATCCATGTGACATTTTAAGAGACATATCCATAAATATATCAACGTCTTCTTCATCAGCAATGTCGACAACTTCATTCTTATTCCGGTTAATCGGAAACTGGTAAGTCAACCTAAACCCATTTTGCAAGGATAGATTAAGCTTCCTTGCTACACAAGTCATCAAACCTGAGAATGTGAGCTTCAACGGTAGCTGTAAGATACGTCTAGGTAATCCTAAGGGTTTATACCTCAGGACCCCGTAAACTCTCTCCCATGACCCTCCGGTGCATATAAAATCCTTACATTTTGGTTTTGTGATCCCATTATCCTAGAAATTAACACTCGATCAGATTGAACACCAATATAAGGTTTGAAGGTGTATGAAAGTAAACAAAAGGAATGACTTACGTGTTAGATTGTGACTGATGTTTAGTAAGAACAATGAAGCACTTGAGGGGTTTAGGTGAATGATGATGAAGAAGAAGTGTGAAATTGTAAAAAGGAAACAGAGAAGGTAAAAAGATCAAGGGTTGGATTTAATTTGATGTCAAATCAGTTTCAATCATCTCGCCGTTGGTACGGTTCGCGCTGAGCCGGCGAGATATCAACAGTACCTAAGATTGATTTGGATTTTCTTTAGATTAAATTATTTTTATCTTTTTATTTTTTTTATAATGTTTTTGACTTCGTGACTCACACGCTTATGTACTTGAATGTCGGATGCAAGGTGAGGCTATCTTATTTGGTAGAGGCTTTGTCACTTAGATAGGAGGTCCTGGGTTCAAACCCAGACATGATGTAACTTGGTGTAATTTAGGAGTAGGAGTAGGATAGATTTGCCGTTTAACAAAAAAACTTGAACGTCGGGTAATTATATTGGGGTTAGTTACTTGCACGGCCCGTCCATATACTATAAATCCGTCGCTGTTTAAAAAAAGGATTTAAACGTTGTTTTTTTAAAAAGTTTTTAACTCTTAACATTACTTACCAACTCAAGTGTTGCTGGTGGCTTTTGTTTTGTTTTAATAAATTGCAGCTCAAAAAAAAAAAAAAACAACTCAAGAAATATTTATTATTTCACTTTTCTTTGATTTTTGAATTATTTCTCGATTAAGGATTACATGTTCAACTTATAAGTTACGAATGCTTGAATTGTATGTTTAAATCTTGTAAATCACGAATATGTTCATTGGTTAAAAAAATAACCATGGTTTTCTTGTGTTTTATAGGATCAGAAAGATATATATTACTTTGAACTTGTTAGAATAATTAACTTCTAAGTTTTTGTTGGTTTAGTTTAACTAAAGGCTATATTCAATCAAAACTCTTGCGCGATCCATGCATTTTATTGCAACTTTTGCCTATGTCGTCTTAAGAAACAATATCAACATAATCCAGATGTTTATGCAGATACTACTTCCTCTTGCTTCGCGACGGTATATAAAAAGCGTATGATCAATAGATAAAGTTTTAATCTGGTATTTCCACTCTTACGTGTCTTCAAACTTAAAAAAGATATTCACTTACAATAAGACAAAAAAGGGCTAAAATAAATAATACTCCACAATTGTAACTAAAAAAAATAAACCAATAAAAAGAGGGAAAAACGTAAAGTAAAAAAAAAATCATAAATAAAAAAGAAGCAAGACTCGAACTCAGGTCAACCCCACCCTAACGAGACACGTGTCTTACGAAGCTATAAGAAAAACATATGAGAAGTTTTCCAAGAGAGGCCGGGTCCGGAGATTAATGGCTTTAGTTTGTGATATTAATTTTAGAACAATTTATGTCTATTGATTTGTAGTTTGTACTTTGATTTATGTCCTCCAAAAGATATTTTGGAACAATGTGGCTTATAAAATCTGGTTTATGTGTGGAAACTGATTTATGAGATAAGGTGCAATTTTGGTGCAATATTGAATGTGTTATGCTATTTGGTAAAAATTCGAGTAATCAAACCAAGCAAAGACAACCATACCTTTTTTTAATGGCAAAAATTTCATTAAAAATGAAAATCGCTAGCAAGATGGTAAGACTACAACTCTACAAGAACAAAATGATTAATTTCACCAGAAATTAGAAAACGAAAAATGACACTAGTTGTGCCATGTCAACTCATTTATTTTGGCCCTATGTTTAAGCCATGCAATGAGGAGTATTTTACCTCACCTACCACCCTGAGAACCGAGGGAGACTTGCCTTGAAAAACCTTTACTTTCTTAGCCTGCCATATTTTCATAACTTTGCTATTAAAATCACATATATCACTCTTTTTAGACTGGCTGAGACTGGCATGAAGAATGGACCTTCAAGCAACTCCAAAATATTGCCAAATTCCACCAAATTTATACAATACCACGATAAGACCATTAACCATGCCTGTTTGGCGAATAGACTGAAAGAAATAATTGTTCGGATGTTTCTAAGGATCCGAAACATAACGCACATTCCGATGAGGCAAAAATACTCCTCTTGCAAGTAGACCTTCCTTGTATGTGATTCTAATATTCTATCAAGTCTCAATCTTCAAGTAAAGCAGTTAACCTTCAATGGAGCCCAAGAAAGCCATTCATGCAAGATCGGGTCGGAAGGAAGCCACTTGAATTCGAGCATTTGACTTAGTGATTTGACCGAAAACTCACGTATCTCATCTCCCATCCATGCCCATTAATCTTCCCCTGATAATGGCAACTAGTTTTATACCCGTCCGGTGGCCGGGAGGTTTCATGTCTTAATGTAATAACTATCTCTTCTTAAATTATAAACAATAACACTATTAACGTGTTAGTATAAAGACAATTAAGCACATACAAAAAAGTCTTTTATATTTGAGGATATATCATATGATCTTAAGATTAATATTAGTTTGAAAAGCACACATCTAACTAAACAGGTCATATAAAGACAAAATGATTCATCAAGTTAAGAATCCCAAGACAAACATTATCAACAATGTCAACAAGGTAATGGTCTGGAAAAAGTAACACCAAAATTGTAATATTCAATCTAATAGGGTCTATAACAAATCCTACTTAGATAAACACCAAAACAACGTGCTTTCACCAAATCTGCATGCTATAACAGAAGGAAAAAAAGTATTAATGAAAATCATTAATATAATTAAACAAACAAACAAACAAACATACCCAGTGTCTCCCGCTGAAGGGCAGGGTCTGGGAGGGGTATATGGTAGCAAGTCTTTCCTCTATCTAGAAAGATAAAGAGACCGCTTCCGAAGAGACCCCCGACTCGTTAACACAGGCAATAACAATAACAATCAAATACAACGCATATACAAAGCATATAACAAAGCAATACCAAAGGCAAATCATTAATATAATTGGATAAATTAAATAAACATATAACATATAGAACAATTTTTTTGGAGTCATCAAACATACATGCAATAACTTTAGTACTCCAAGCGCTTAGGCCTCCTTTTGATCCTTTGCGGTCTTGAATACTACGACTTTTCATGAGGTTTAGCATGACAATCAACCTCAGCTAGAGTAGAAAGTTTGACCGAATCAACAATAGATGTATCTGAAACATCCTTTGTAATCCCCCCTCATCATTATCAGTACAACCTAAAAATAAAATAAAGAACATAAAGAAAAACGAAACACATGTAAATTTATACGACAATAAACACTTATAGCAAAATATACCGATAATGTTGTTGATGCTGTCGTAAAAGAAGAAGTGTGTGGTCTCCATAACGCCTCAGCAACCATATTCCATTCGTCACTTGTTATTCTAGAAAAAAATTCAACGCCTTCATCCTCCTCAGTGCAAAGAATATCGGTTGTGTGAATATATATACATAGGAGTGAGTTTCATGAGATTGTTTGATATAGCATGGGGATATGTGTACAATAGTGTATGGAGAACTCATTTCATGCTTATAAGAACATATATACCTCTAGTAAAACTCCTCACAAGTAAATCCGACGCCGTAATGCCTAGAAGAGCATGGGCAGCATCATCAAATAAAACACACATCATTTCTTGACCGTTATCAACAACACGAATTTCCAGTTTGTACCCATATAAAGACATTATCAGTGAGGAAAAAAAGTGGTGGAGGAAAAGTTATGTCTCGCTTACGCCTGACGTAGATTGAGAACATTTTTTTTACAGACAGAACAAAAGTATTGATCCTCAACCAATGTCACCTTCTTACGACAAGTGTTGCACTTTATATAAAAGTCCATTCATTTATTAAATCAACACCAATTATTAGACCATTGATGTTGAACATTGCTCCCTAAAAAAAGAAAAATAAAAACTATAAAAAAATTACCAAAAATATGAACTTTAATTATCATAAAACTTAGAGCAGTACCGGCGTAACTCCATCTTGCAAAATTTTGTACAAATCAGAGATTTGTGTAACCCTGAAATTCTACTCATGATGTTCCGGTGATTTGAATGTAACAGGACGGTATTCACTGAAAACACCCATTATGATAGCTTAATGATTAAATGGTTCATTGTTATAGACTAAACCATGGAGAAAACTATAATGACGTACATAGTCTTGAAAGTATCAGCGAAAGGCGACTGAGGGTTTAGATACAGATGGGATCCTACAGTTGACACCAAACACAAGGCATCTGCATCCAATAGTCTTATTCATATAATCATAGTATGAAATAAGAAAAACACCACACACACATATCTAACAACAACATAAGAGTGCGTAGACATAGAGAACAAAACATATTATTAACTGTTAAGTAAAGATTAAATTTTGAATTAATTATGTTGTTATGGCAGTTGGCGTGTTCCTATACATCTATACGGGCCACGAATTATGTTTATAAAATTTATGAAAATATATCGCATATTCATACAACTATTTGAATCACATATAGTTCCAATATTAGATGGCACGTGTGTGTATATATAGAGAGAAAGACAGAGAGATAAAGGAGGAGGTTTCTCTTAACATATTCTCAAAACCTCTCTTTGTAAATCGCATGAACACCGGATACATGTAATAAGTAAGATTAGATCTTAAATCTAGAAAATGCATACTCCAATTTGCTAGTATAAACTAATACCAATTATTATTAGCTCCTATGAATATATTATATACCAATTATTATTAGTTCCATGATCACACTTTAGTTTGTAATTTCTAGTGGTATTTCTATGATAATTGAAGGATGGTTATCATTTTCTCACAAATATTAAAAAAATACACATTCTAAAAAATAACAGATTGAAAAAGGATTACACAATTATGTTGAAAAAATAAAAGCAAACCTCAAAGTTCAACTTTCCCGGATTTTAAATTTTATTATGTGAAGGTAGCCTTCTTTGTTTCCACCATTTCTACAACTTGAAAGCTTTTTTTTACTAATTAGTTCATATTAGCTATTATTATAATCTTGGGTTGTTGCTTATTATAAAGTATCAAATAGGGGCTTCTGTAACATAGTTGTCACACCCTCAAAATCCGCTAACGGGGTTTTACCGTCAGGCGTGTGACATAACCAGGATCTCAGATACGCATTAGCTACACCAAACGACTCGATAATTACAAAACATATAGATTGCTTAATAACAGTGAAACAAACCAATTATGTTTAAGTAATGCGGAAGCGAATACAGTAAATATTTAACAGTAGTTTTGAAACACACAAACACGTGTCCAGTCCAGTTTATGCAAATTAAATCTTGAAAACAGTTTGTGGTGAGTACAGAATGACATGCTGTAGATGCTGTGCTCCTAAATGTGCCACATCAATGTCCTGAGAGAAAACATGCAAAATCTCAGTACAAGACTAGTGAGTTCACAGGTTTATCAGAAAACAGTAAATATCAGTAATGAAGTTCCCGGATTGTGTAATCCGTCAGGTATGTAATTCTCGGATTATGTAATCCGATAAGTATGTAATTCGCGGATTATGTAATCCGATAAGTATCAGTAATGAAATCCCGGATTATGTAATCCGAATAGTATAATGAAATTCCCGGATTTAGTAATTAAAGCATATAATGGGTAGCTAGTCCATAATGATCACTATGTGTATGAAGTCGCGACCGAGCTGACATGTAATCAAATAATAAAGTAGGCCGATTGTGGATCGCACACTACAACCTTTAACAGGCTAACTGTTCACCCATTTGCGAACGTTGTGCTAGTGCGACTAGCCCGGGTGGGGTATGTCACTCCCAGTAGATCTACTAACAATCACCTCGCTATTTGCATATTAACGGTCCGAAGGGCAAAGTATAACACCATAGTATCAAGTATATGCAGTATTACAAAAACCCAATGTAATGTAACGTTTATGAAAACAACATGTTTCTCTCCCCAAAAAGAGTATAAAGTAAAAGTGGGACTGTAAACTCACCTTGATTGCGTTGCAAAGAAATAATGTTCGCACGATGATTAGAATTTCAGTTAACCTGTGTTTCGTTTAGTATGAACATAGTTAATGTTAGTTATTATCTACGAGTTTATAATATGAACATAGTGTTTCAGTTAACCTGTGTTTTGTTAGAATATGGATTAAGGTTTTGATAGAATTATGTGTTTTTGTTTAAGTAATTAGATTTATAAAATAAATATCATATTTCTATTTGGTAAATTATTAAGTGTTTTATAAACGAATTTTGATATAACGATGATGTTCAACATGTAACTAAGTCCGTATGATTACCGAAAAATAATTACAAAATATTATTCTAAACCGTTCGTTTAAAGTATATTTTATAAATAAATCATATTTGTAAATAATTTGGTATAATCCAGAAAATTATTTAATGCTAAAAAATATAAACAAGATTTATAAAAATTATTTTTATAATTTTTATAATTTTTCTGTAATTTTTAAAAGTCCAAAAGCCCTTAAAAAATAAAAGAGGTTGCCCGGGTTCGAACCCGGGACCTCTCGAATTGAACTTGGACAGGAACCGGTGAACCAAGGCCGCAGCCACGAGAACTCTCGGTTTCATTTAACTTTAAACACAACCTAAGTCAACCCCCAAATCAATGAAGAACCCTAATTCGATTAACTCCAATCGAACCCCAATTCGATGTTGTTAATCAGATTATTGTTAGGGCTTTCGATCCCCATATGAAACCGAGCATGTATGTATGTTTAATTACCTGTTTGAAGTTATATGGATGGTGAACACTCGATGAGCAGTCGCGACAGTAGATTGGATCCAATTCGTGTGCAAATGTTAATTAAAATCAAATTAACTTCGTGTGTAGCTTCGTGTAATGCTCTAGTTGCAAGCCCTATGTTAATTTGGATGTAAATCACTCGGATGTTGGGTTTCGAAAGGTTGCAGGTCACGGGTAATGGTGGTGTTTGAATGAGATGTTATGCCTGTTTTATACGCAATTGGGTACAGTGGAACACTATAATCGGCCTAACTTTAGTTTGTGCGCCATTAATTTGATTTTAAATTTTGATCAGTGGCGATCGTGGCCGGTTCTTTTGGCCGAAAGTTGAGTGAGTGGTTTAGTGGCAATTCGCACTCGAATTTTCAATGAAAGTGGGTACAATGCTCGAATCTTGCACGCGGTCTTGTCGGTAGTGGTTAATTAGGTAGAAACCGATTAAATTTGGTCGTTCGGCTTTGCCGGAGGAACGCCGGCGTCTCGCCGGAGAACAGTGGGTCGACGGGGGGGGGGGGGGGGGAGGGGTGTTTAAAAGGGAAATTACACAATTGGTCCCTGGGGTTTTATAAGATTACTATTTCAGGCTGAAAGTTTCTAAATAAATTTTAAAATTTACATTTTAACCCCCTAAACTTTATAAAAGAAAATTATTATTATTATTATTATTATTATTATTATTAGTATTAGTATTATCCTTAAATAATAGTAAAATGGATTAAATTGGTGATAATCGGTGAAAGTTAGTTTAATAATATTAACCGAAAACTCGGGTTGTCACAATAGTCTAGAATGCCACCAATAAACTCGTCTACTTAAATTATGAATTACTAATAATACACTCCAAAAACAGGTCTTTGTACAATAATACTTCTTTTGTCAACTTATCTCCTCCATATATATCATTTACACACACCAAACAACTGTTCACATTTTTTGTTTACACCATTAATTAACATATGATTCTATAGAATCTCTATTTTTATACAGGTATCTTTCAATTTAACTGTAGTATCAATATTGATTCATCTCTCTATATTTATTGAACATAGTAAGATAATGATATTTATCATCATGCGTCATAATCACAAGATTGTATAAATACCAAGTCATCTCTGTATTATTATTAAACAAAGTGAGATAGTGTTCCTTCATCATCATGCATCATAATCACAAGATTGTATCAACATTGAGTCATCTCTATATTATTATTAAAACAAGGGTCCCTTTATTTAGACACCCCTTAATTTAAATCAACACCCCTGTACCCTATACGCCGCGTATGGACCCATACGCGGCGTATAGGGTACATTGTTGATTTAACGTTTTATACCCTATACGGCGCGTATGGGTCCATACGCGGCGTATAGGGTATGTTGTTGATTTGACGTTTTATACCCTATACTCAGCGTATGGTACCATACGTGGCGTATAGGGTTTGACATTTTATACTCATACGTGACTTATGACCTAGACTATAACCCAGGTTAGTGCTCGGCCCTGCAGTGAGCACGTAACATACTTGATGCGCTGGCTGTTGAGGCATTCGCTGATGTCGATCACAGCCTCCATTTTCTCGAGCCATCTGATCAGGGCTATCGCCCCACCTTTACCATCGAAATCCCGGGGCTTACAGGCCACAAACTCCTTGTAAGAACAGCCCCGTTTGGCATTAGCAACCCCAGCTTCGTTACCGGCCGTACCAACATTTCCGGTCTCTTGGTTTCTTTCATTCCCAGTCGGGTTTCCATTGTCCTCGTTCTCATTACCACCGTCCCCGTGGGGGTGGTTTTGTTGTTGCAATGCGTCGCTCACCTGAGCTACAATAGTTGGAATCAGGGCAGTCAATTGTTGAGCAATTAAGGCTGCCATTTCAGCATTTCTAGTCCCTTGGTTATTGCCAGAAGGGCCTTCATTTGCTGTTGGAGGTCTACCCCTGCCTCTGCCTCTGCCCCTCGGGGCTTCACTTCCGCTACTATTGCTGCGGGTAGATCTTCGAGGCGGCATGTTCTATTCATACAAGAGGCAACACATAAGCTTTAGTCACCTTAAGATACCCAAGTACTTTACTTATCAAACTCCAATGTTTTGTGTTCCAGTCGGTCAAGATCACCATGCAGCCCATTTTAAGCATATTCTCGGTATACCGGTGGTGTTTATATATAGAGTTCCCCGCAGCGTTCCCACCACACCCACGATGTATCGAGAATGATGCCTAATCCGGTTGCATGACATCCGACCTTCCTTCACATCATATCCATAATAATCCATCAAGTCAACTAAGAACCAAACATATAATCACGTATAGTCTTGCGGAGGTTGTCTATCTCGCGTCCTTGAAAGGACTCAGACATAGCCTCCTCGGGTCGGTCTCAGTATCTGAGGTCAAGCGCAATGTATGATCTGTGACGATCTTTTCGGGTCTCAATACCCGAATTTGGTTATGGTAACTTGGCGCACAGAGGGAACGGAAGATCCAATAGGAAGCATCTCATAGAGGTCGAGCACAAGGCTCAAGCACAAAGTAAAAGATCGCATAACAGAAGGATAACCAAACACGTAAGGAGGAACACATACACGTGATATATAAATGCACACAAGCTTAAGCATGCAAATCTACATGAAGGTTCCTGGGTTATAGTCTAGGTCAAGTGTAATTGCCTAATTCTCTATAACCAATGGCTCTGATACCAGTCTGTCACACCCAGCTGATAGTGAAACACGGGGAATGTGAGCTAGACGGGATCATCATAACACATGGTATATGATAGAGTAGCAATAAAAATATGATGACAAGCGTGTCATGACGACACCCGAACACAAATGGAGACTTGTGTCGTGTATAATCAATGTTCACGACAGCATAGTCATAAGCACAACATAAATGATCACATAAACATTGATAATAGCTTGTAATGTATTATTCCACAACTCGGGAACAAGTATACAAAAGATCATGTTCAAGCTTACAAAAGTAATAAACACAAAATACATCTTAGGGTCTCCTCTAAAAGGCAGCACTCCTAGATCTTCAATTACCCTGATCACCTGAAAAGAAATGCTCAAAACGGTCAACATAATTGTTGGTGAGCTTCGCAGGTTTTAAGTAATAAAAGATGTTAAGATGAAATCAGTGTGTAAGTTTAATAAAGTTACCGCGACTACACTTACGTATAGGCGGTTTTACTAGTTATAAATAGCTACAGCCAAACCTAATGTTCGGTTCCTCACGGGAATTGATGGCTGTAAAGAAAGTATTCTCAAAGCATAAATAGTTTAATAAGACGTAGCAAGATCCACACAGCGCATACGTATAGTGCATAACCAAACCAGTCCTTAGGTCCCATTACGGGGATTAATGGTTATATATAAAAGGTTTTCATAGCATAATAAGTTTAACTTGACGTAGCAAGATCCACACAGCGCATACGTGTCAAGTTAAACATGACGTAGCAAGATCCACACAGCACATACGTATAGGTTACAACCAAACCAATCTTTAGGTCCTAATTACCGGGACTAATGGTTGTAATGGGTGATCGGCTTAGAAGAACCACATAGAAGAACCACACAGAAGAACCACACAGCCGAGAGCATCCAAGGTCAATGGCATCCACAAGTAGTATGATTCAACACGTAGCATCAAATAGTAGTGCATGGTAGTGTAAAACCCCTAAGTAATATACATAGGGTAACGTAGCACATAATTCACGTTCATATAGCAGCAAACAGACAGGATCATCATGTAGCCCGGTTTGAGCACATTCTTAGTATACCGGGGATGCTTATATATAGGGTCCTTCGCAGCATTCCCACCACATCCGCGATATACATAGAATAATACTTAAACCAGTTACATGACATCCATTTAACCTAGTATCAATCAACAAGTTTAGCAAGGTAAGTTACTCATATAAGTAGCAGCCAACTTCCACTAAGGAAGGTGCCTGAAATGAAGTAAATAAGTAAGCATCCTTTTCCCCCAAGTAGAAAACGTTTAGGAAGGGTTTTATAAGCGTAAAAAGGGGCCACGAAACTCACTGAATAGATGATAGGCACGTATGATGAATATTCCCAACGGTAGGATGCTATGAACAGTCAAACACCCATTGACAGTTACTGACAAGCATTAATAATGATCATAAGGCATAAAATGGTATCAATAGGCTCGGGCAGTTTCGGTTCGGTCGTGGGTAGTACACACACAAGCAGTCACACACAACTCAGACTAGGTTATTTTAAATGGTATGTGCCTGTTAATAGCGTTGACTTTAATCTTTGTGGTCAAGCTATGACACTTTATTAGTATTACATTACCGTCGTGAGATCTCCGAAGAGGGGATCCATACGCTCACACACATCATTAGTCATACAATAGGACCGGACGCACGACCGACACCCCATTCGCACGAGTGGACTTTCAGTCGTACGAATTAGCTACTTTCGTACGATTGAACCTTCATTCATACGACTATGCATTCAGTCGTACCATGCAAGACTTAGTCATACGACTCAATCTCCATACACACGATTGGACCTTCAATCGCACGAATCAGCTTCATTCGTGCGATTGAACATTCATTCGTGCGAGTGGCCTTTCAGTCGTACGACTCACACACAATCGCACACAATTTCATTCGCACTGACTCAATCGCATGACTCATTCGTTCGCACAGACTCATTCGCACACGCATTCAATCGTACACACCCATACGCCTGATTTAGTCGTACGATTTGCCAAATCGCACGGCTCAGTCGCGTGACACACTCATACGCCCTACCCAGTCGTACGACTCAGTCTAGTCGCATGGCTCAGTCGGTCGAATGGCCCAGTCGCCCTGCACAGCAGGTCGCGACTGCACAGACCATCGAGCAGCGTCCAGCTGCTCCGAGCATGGGTTTCACGCACCAAGAACCTCCAGAACACTAATTCTAACATGTCTGGACAAGAAGCACACTCAAGAACACAACATGCAAGCCCACACATGTGCTCGGATGAACCCGAGCACCCGAAACCTAGAAAACGCAGCAGCTAAATCGAGCAATAAACGGGTCAAACGAGGTTATCTACCTGCTAAGAACGAGTATACACGATGACACTCAAATTTGACGGTGGAAATGCGAGAAATCGAGCGGTTTAGGTGCTAGATTGATGTAGAGAGGAGGAAGAAGAAGATGGTCGATGATGAAGAAGAAGAAGTGTAGAAAAGGGCTGGGAAATGGGTATTTATACCCAGCCTAGTTTCTCAAAATGTCAAGTTTAGTCCCCGGACTTTGCCCCCGGGTTCCCAACTTTTGTTTCGGTTTAAAAACGTTATTTTATTAGTCTTGTTTTATTGATGATAAAATATTATTAATGTTATTTATAAGTTAAAAATGATTTTTATTCGTGACAGTTATTTTAATATAAAAATGACGTGTGTGTTAACGGGGCAAATCTTGGAGAAAAGTTTTAAGATAACGACAAGTCAAGCAACGATAACACGTATATAAGGACAACTAAGTAAAACAAATATGGTATCCACGTAGATGGTTTATCGAAATGAGGAATGACGGATAACAAAGGTTAAATCAAACACGCTAAATGACGGACCTTCGGTGACGGATGTCACATAACTGTTCACCCGTTTGCGAACGTTGTGCTAGTGCGACTAGCCCGGGTGGGGTATGTCACTCCCAGTAGATCTACTAACAATCACCTCGCTATTTGCATATTAACGGTCCGAAGGGCAAAGTATAACACCATAGTATCAAGTATATGCAGTATTACAAAAACCCAATGTAATGTAACGTTTATCAAAACAACATGTTTCTCTCCCCCAAAAAGAGTATAAAGTAAAAGTGGGGCTGTAAACTCACCTTGATTGCGTTGCAAAGAAATAATGTTCGCACGACGATTAGAATTTCTGTTAACCTGTGTTTCGTTTAGTATGAACATAGTTAATGTTAGTTATTATCTACGAGTTTATAATATGAACATAGTGTTTCAGTTAACCTGTGTTTTGTTAGAATATGGATTAAGGTTTTGATAGAATTATATGTTTTGTTTAAGTAATTAGATTTATAAAATAATATCATATTTCTATTTGGTAAATTATTAAGTGTTTTATAAACGAATTTTGATGTAACGATGATGTTCACATGTAACTAAGTCCGTATGATTACCGAAAAATAATTACAAAATATTATTCTAAACCGTTCGTTTAAAGTATATTTTATAAAATAAATCATATTTGTAAATAATTTGGTATAATCCAGAAAATTATTTAATGCTAAAAAATATAAACAAGATTTATAAAAATTATTTTTATAATTTTTATAATTTTTCTGTAATTTTTAAAAGTCGAAAAAGCCCTTAAAAAAATAAAAGAGGTTGCCCGGGTTCGAACCCGGGACCTCTCGAATTGAACTTGGACAGGGAACCGGTGAACCAAGGCCGCAGCCGCGAGAACTCTCGGTTTCATTTAACTTTAAACACAACCTAAGTCAACCCCAAATCAATGAAGAACCCTAATTCGATTAACTCCAAATCGAACCCCAATTCGATGTTGTTAATCAGATTATTGTTAGGGCTTTCGATCCCCATATGAAACCGAGCATGTATGTATGTTTAATTACCTGTTTTGAAGTTATATGGATGGTGAACACTCGATGAGCAGTCGCGACAGTAGATTGGATCCAATTCGTGTGCAGATGTTAATTAAAATCAAATTAACTTCGTGTGTAGCTTCGTGCAATGCTCTAGTTGCAAAGCCCTATGTTAATTTGGATGTAAATCACTCGGATGTTGGGTTTCGACAAGGTTGCAGTCGCGGGTAATGGTGGTGTGTGTTTGAATGAGATGTTAATGCTTGTTTTATACGCAATTGGGTACAGTGGAACACTATAATCGGCCTAACTTTAGTTTGTGCGCCATTAATTTGATTTTAAATTTTGATCAGTGGCGATCGTGGCCGGTTCTTTTGGCCGAAAGTTGAGTGAGTGGTTTAGTGGCAATTCGCACTCGAATTTTCAATTGAAAGTGGGTACAATGCTCGAATCTTGCACGCGGTCTTGTCGGTAGTGGTTAATTAGGTAGAAACCGATTAAATTTGGTCGTTCGGCTTTGCCGGAGGAACGCCGGCGTCTCGCCGGAGAACAGTGGGTCGAGGGGGGGGGGGAGGGGTGTTTAAAAGGGAAATTACACAATTGGTCCCTGGGGTTTTATAAGATTACTATTTCAGGCTGAAAGTTTCTAAAATAAATTTTAAAATTTACATTTTAACCCCCTAAACTTTTATAAAACAAAATTATTATTATTATTATATTATTATTATTATTTTATTATTATTATTATTATTATTATTTTATTATTATTATCCTTAAATAATAGTAAAATGGATTAAATTGGCGATAATCGGTGAAAGTTAGTTTAATAATATTAACCGAAAACTAGGGTTGTCACATTATCCCCTTGTTGAAGGAATTTTCATCCCGAAAATTGGAACACCGGGGTTAACAACCAAGTATACGGAGAATTCGGTTAAACCGATAAATAGACTACACATAGTGAGTTAACGAGCTCAATGCTAACTGACGTACCGGTTAGTGACAGATGTCACACACCATTACATTCACCACATGATCTTTAACAAGAAGAATCTTAGGTTTCCTTTCTGATTTGAGAATATCTTGAATGTTCCTAGCACTTTGTTCATTAGAAGGTGACCATGAAACCATCTGTATTATCTGAGCTATTACACGCACGTGAAACATTATGAGGTAGAACAAATGTGAAAATAGACCACAATGTTCTTTGCTTGATATCATGAGATGTCGCAGTATCCCTCAGTTGAGAAAATTTCGTCCTGAAATTCAGTTGGAGTTAGGTTCTGAAGGTGTATCCACGAATAAGTGCGGATATTTAGACTTCATCTAATCCTCCCGTTCCCATGTAAATTCTGGTCCCGTTTGGAGTTCCATCTTACGCGCACAATGGGAATTTTGCTACGCTTTAGTGTCTTGACCTCTCGATCCATGATCTCCACTGGTTCTTCGATGAAATGTAGTTGATCATCTATCTTTAGTTCCTCTAAAGGCACGATCAATGATTCATCAGACAGACATTTCCTCAGATTGATACGTGAAACACATCATGTATCCCCCTGAGTTCTTCAGGTAAATCAACTGATAGGCTACTGGGCCAATCCGTTTGACAATCTCGAATGGCCCCACGTATCTTGGGCTTAACTTCCCCCGCTTTCCAAAGCGTATTACACCTTTCCAGGGTGAGACTTTCAGCAGTACTTTGTCACCAACCTGAAATTCCAATGGCTTATGACGCTTGTCAGCGTAACTCTTTTGTCGATCACGTGCTGCTGCCATACGGTTACGAATTTGCACGATCTTCTCAGTCGTTTCGTGCACAAGTTCAGGTCCTGTAAGTTGGCTTTCTCCTACTTCTGCCCAACAGATGGGTGATCGGCACTTACATCCATACAATGCCTCAAATGGAGCTGCCTTGATCGAGGTGTGATAACTGTTATTATAGGAGAACTCAACTAATGGTAAATGAGTTTCCCAGCTGCTGCCAAAATCAATCACACAGGCACGCAACATGTCTTCCATTGTCTGGATCGTACGTTCACTTTGACCATCGGTCTGCGGTGATATGCGGTACTCATATCCAGCCGCGTTCCAATGATCGTTGTAATGATTGCCAGAAATGAGAAGTGAACCGAGCATCACGATTAGAAATGATAGATATCGGCACGCCATGCCGAGAGACTATTTCCCTTAAATAGATACGTGTCAGCTTCTCCATTCGATCAGTCTCTCGGATTGCCAGAAAGTGTGCGGATTTCGTTAAGCGATCTAATATAACCCAAATGGTATCGCATCCGCTGGGAGTCCTAGGTAACTTCATGACGAAGTCCATTGAGATCTGCTCCCATTTCCACACTGGAATTTCCGGTTGTTGGAGTAAACCGGATGGTCTCTGGTATTCTACCTTAACTTTGGAACAAGTTAGGCATCTGCTTACGTATATGGCTATGTCTTCTTTCATTTTCGGCCACCAGTAAAATTCTTTTAGGTCCTTATACATCTTGTCTGAACCTGGATGAATCGAGTAACGTGACTTATGAGCTTCATCCATTATCAGCTCTCGCAAATTCCCGTATTGTGGTACCCAGATCCGTTTCATAAAATAACGGATTCCATCAGCTTTAACCTCCAACTGTTTCTCCATGCCTCGCATGGATTCTGCTTTGAGATTCTCCGTCTTCAAGGCCTCAGATTGAGCAGCTTTGATTTGTACCGGTAGGTCAGAGTGGATAGTCATTGTAATGCGCGCACCCGACGAGGCTTTAGGGTTTCCTTACGACTAAGGGCATCGGCTACCACATTAGCCTTACCCGGATGGTACTTGATCACACAGTCATAATCATTGAGTAACTCTAACCACCGCCGTTGCCGCATATTCAATTCTTTCTGGTCAAATATATGCTGGAGACTCTTATGATCCGTATAGATCGTGCACCTGGTTCCATATAAGTAGTGCCTCCAGATCTTCAAGGCAAACACTACAGCTCCTAGTTCCAGATCATGCGTTGTGTAGTTCTTCTCATGCACCTTGAGCTGTCTAGATGCATAAGCTATGACTTTGTCACGTTGCATCAATACACACCCCAACCCTTGGATGGATGCATCACAGTAAACAACAAAGTCATCAGTTCTTCTGGTAAGGCTAAGATTGGTGCGCTGCAGAGTTTGTCTTTAAGCGCCTGAAACGCTGTTTCCTCTTTGCTACCCCACTTATAAATTATTCCCTTATGAGTCAGGGCAGTCAAAGGTTGCGCCAATTTAGAAAATCCTTCGATAAACCTCCGGTAATAGCCTACCAAACCAAGGAATTGTCGCACCTCAGTAGGCGTCCTGGGTGACGGCCAATCCTTGATTGCTTTAATCTTTGAAGGATCAACATGTATACCCTTTTCATTCACCACGTGCCCGAGGAATTGCACTTCACGCATCCAGAAGTCACATTTTGAGAACTTTGCGTAAAGCTGTTCATCTCTTAGCAATTCCAGTATGGTTCTCAAATGTCCCTCATGATCTTCCTTATTACGGGAGTAGATTAGTATGTCATCAATGAAGACAATGACAAACTTATCCAGATAAGGTTTGCAGACACGGTTCATGAGGTCCATGAAACTGCTGGGGCATTGGTCAGCCCAAAAGGCATTACGGTGAACTTGTAGTGCCCATAGCGTGTTCGAAACGCAGTCTTGGAGATGTCTTCCTCTCGAACCCTCAACTGATGATAACCTGATCTCAAGTCAATCTTGGAATAGTAGCTAGATCCTTGCAACTGGTCGAACAAATCATCAATGCGTGGAAGTGGATACCAATTCTTGATTGTCACCTTGTTCAGTTCGCGGTACTCAATACACATCCTGAAGGTTCCATCTTTCTTTTTAACGAAAAGCACTGGATCTCCCCAAGGTGAAGAGCTGGGACGTATGAATCCTTTATCTAACAACTCCTGCAATTGCTTAGACAGCTCTTGTAGTTCGTTCGGTGCTAGACGGTACGGCGCCCGAGCGATCGGAGTTGCTCCTGGTGCTAGTTCAATTTGAAATTCTACCTGTCTGTGTGGAGGAAGGCCAGGTAGGTCTTCGGGAAATACCTCAGGAAAGTCTCTAACAACAGGAATATCTTCAACTCGCCTCTCATCCGCCTTCGTTTCAGTAACAAGTACCAACAAGGCAAGGTGTCCTTTTCTAAGGCATTTCTGAGCCTTCAAATATGATATGATGCCGACCACCGCACCCACCTTTTCACCTTCCACAATAAGAATTTCATCGTCCGAAATAGGTATTTTGATCAGCTTCTCCTTGCAAACGATATCAGCACTATTCTGGGATAACCAATCCATCCCGACTACTACATCAAAGCTTCCTAGTGTGACAGGAATAAGGTCTATGCTGAAAGTGTGTCCGGTTAAGCTTAGCTTACAGTTTTTAAACACTTGTGTTGCTGTTATCGTCCTACCATCGGCTATTTCTATGGCATACTTAGAACTCAAGTCAGTAGGCACCATCCCTAGTGTTTTACTAAACTTGGTGGACATATAACTCTTATCAACACCAGAGTCAAATAAAACAGAGGCATAACACCCATTAATAGAGAATCTACCAGATACTACAGTAGGGTCGTTTCAAGCCTCACCTGAGCCCATGATGAAGACTCTGCCTCTGCCACCGCCACCACCATTGTTGTTGTCTTTAGGCTTATCAGCAGCACCATTGTTACCATTCCCTTTCAGTTTCGGACATTCCCTTTTAAAGTGACCGGATTGTCCACATTCAAACACACAATCTGATTGTAGTTCTGCTGCTGTTGAGGTGCCTTTCCTGAGAGGTTTACCCTGCAATACTTGGCAATATGCCCAAATTTTCCGCACCTCTCCCAAGTGTTCCTTGTGCACTGCCCAGTATGATGGAACTTGCATTTGCTGCACTTTGGAAGATTTCCATGATAGCTGCCTGAATCCCCACGTTATGAGAAGATTGGGACGGATTGAACTTCTTGTGTTGTTGTTGCTGATGAGTGGAGAATGAAGATTGCTTCCACTGGCAGGAGGTTCCCATTTTCTCTTATTTTCATTGGAACCCGATGTAGCATCTCGCGGGGGCAGTTTACTCTGTGCGACAGCCTGGTCAGTCAACTTGTGGGTCAGTTGGACAGCTTCCTGAATGGTAGCTGGTCTAGCAGTGGTGACCATGCTCTGAATTTCAGTACTAGTCCGTCGATGTACCTTTCAACCCGTTTGTAAGCCGGGTTAACCATAGTAGGGCACAGAGTAGCCAACTCGTGAGAACGAGTTGTGTAGGCTTCGGTTTCAGAACCTACCATCTTCAGGTTCCAAAATTCAGTTTCCACTTTTGTATTTCGTCTCGTGAACAGTACTCCTCTTTCAGTAGATTCTTGAATTCTACCCATGTTGTGGCGTTTGCAGCTTCAATGCCCAGTATCTGAACTTGTGTGTTCCACCAGCTCAGAGCAGCACCATCCAGTGTGCCAGCAGCATATTTTACCCTGTGCAGGGCAGTTGCAGATTTCGAACACCGACTCTAGCTTTTCGAACCAACGGAGCAGTCCCACCGCTCCCTCAGTTCCATTGAACGGGTTAGGCTTGCAGTCCATAAAGGACTTGTAGGTGCAAGTCGGTTGGCCAATAGGGTTCTGCTGTGGAGGGGGTTGGTTTGCCAACGCCGCGGTAATACTATGATTGATTATTGCTGCCAATTCTGCAGGCGTCAGTGAGATGTTACCTCTCCCGCGTCCACGTCCTCTTCCAGACATTCTTTACATTACCAAATATCAAAAGCTATCAGTCATATGAAAATAGACCTTTTGTCTTGGAATGAAAGGAAGAGAAATTCAAAGATTTAAAGAAATAGGCAAGCTAGAGAATCAGTCCGAATCTGAGGGATTAACACAAATGTCATGGTTTGAATTTCGTCCAAATTCAAGGTAAGTGTGAGCATTTCTACAAGTAAAACTGATAAATAGTGTCCATATCAGTGGCTATGTTCTATGAGAACCGAGGCTTTCTTGCTCAACGTGTAGGAATGATGACTTATGCTGACTACAATGTTACCACCCGACCAGATTCACCGGACTTAGCATGCACGACAAATTACAATTACGTGTGCACCCGTAATGGTAATTTGCTTTGCATGATCACCCCGGTTCCTCCTATCAGGTTAACATATCTTGTCAAGTATAGTGGTCATCAATGATAGAAGTACCAAATATGTATGTATTATATTGGGGTCGATCAATCAAAGTATACGAAGGATCAGTAGAGTTTGGGAATCATCGACACGCCAAGGTAATTGACCCATTTGCCTTAGAGACCTGTGTATTGACCATAGTTTATCACTCATCCCAGAAATCCCCAGGTAAGCATACCAGGTCTTGCAATGAGATTTATGCGATATGCTTGCCTTAGCCCGAGGCCTTTTGCCAGGAAATCCAGAATACAGGTGTCTATGTGTCACACAAATCACGAAGAACATTTAGGCGATGTCAAATGCACACAAACTCTCCCGTGACTCACAGCAACTTGAGCCACCATCCCGGTAGCCATATGCTCACAGGGATATGTTAAAGCAAAAATTTCCAGGCAACCAATTTAGTAGGCATAGCTTAGTAATCTATGTGTGTGTAACTAATGCAAATCCAGCTATAGTCTAAAATGCGATGCAGATGAGATGCAAAGTTCATTTTAGTTTGCTATAACTAATGCTCTGATACCAATCTGTCACACCCTCAAATCCGCTAACGGGGTTTTACCGTCAGGCGTGTGACATAACCAGGATCTCAGATACGCATTAGCTACACCAAACGACTCGATAATTACAAAACATATAGATTGCTTAATAACAGTAAAACAAACAAATTATGTTTAAGTAATGCGGAAGCGAATACAGTAAAATATTTAACAGTAGTTTTGAAACACACAAACACGTGTCCAGTCCAGTTTATGCAAATTGAATCTTGAAAACAGTTTGTGGTGAGTACAGAAAGACATGCTGTAGATGTTGTGCTCCTAAACGTGCCACATCAATGTCCTGAGAGAAAACATGCAAAATCTCAGTACAAGACTAGTGAGTTCACAGGTTTATCAGAAAACTGTAAATATCAGTAATGAAGTTCCCGGATTGTGTAATCCGTCAGGTATGTAATTCCCGGATTATGTAATCCGATAAGTATGTAATTACCGGATTATGTAATCCGATAAGTATCAGTAATGAAATCCCGGATTTGTAATCCGAATAGTATAATGAAATTCCCGGATTTAGTAATTAAAGCATATAATGGGTAGCTAGTCCATAATGATCACTATGTGTATGAAGTCGCGACCGAGCTGACATGTAATCAAATAATAAAGTAGGCCCGATTGGGATCACACACCACAACCTTTAACAGGCTAACTGGTCTGTCACACCCCCGCTGATAGCGGAAACACGGGGAATGTGAGCTAGACGGATCATCATAACACATGGTATATGATAGAGTAGCAATAAAAATATGATGACAAGCGTGTCATGATGACACCCGAATACAAATGGAGACTTGTGTCGTGTATAATCAATGTTCATGACAGCATAGTCATAAGCACAACATAAATGATCACATAAACATTGATAATAGCTTGTAAAGTATTATTCCCACAACTCGGGAACAAGTATACAAAAGATCATGTTCAAGCTTTACAAAAGTAATAAACACAAAATACATCCTAGGGTCTCCTCTAAAAGGCAGCACTCCTAGATCTTCAATTACCCTGATCACCTAAAAGAAATGCTCAAAACGGTCAACATAATTGTTGGTGAGCTTCGCAGGTTTTAAGTAATAAAAGATGTTAAGATGAAATCAGTGTAAGTTTAATAAAAGTTACCGCGACTACACTTACGTATAGGCGGTTTACTAGTTATAAATAGCTACAGCCAAACCTAATGTTCGGTTCCTCACGGGAATTGATGGCTGTAAAGAAAGTATTCTCAAAGCATAAATAGTTTAATAAGACGTAGCAAGATCCACACAGCGCATACGTATAGTGCATAACCAAACCAGTCCTTAGGTCCCATTACCGGGATTAATGGTTATATATAAAAAGGTTTTCATAGCATAATAAGTTTAACTTGACGTAGCAAGATCCATACAGCGCATACGTGTCAAGTTAAACATGACGTAGCAAGATCCACACAGCGCATACTATAGGTTACAACCAAACCAATCTTTAGGTCCCAATTACCGGGACTAATGGTTGTAGTGGATGATCGGCTTAGAAGAACCACACAGAAGAACCACACAGAAGAACCACACAGCCGAGAGCATCCAAGGTCAATGGCATCCACAAGTAGTATGATTCAACACGTAGCATCAAATAGTAGTGCATAGTAGTGTAAAACCCTAAGTAATATACATAGGGTAACGTAGCACATAATTCAAGTTCATATAGCAGCAAACAGACAGGATCATCATGTAGCCCGGTTTGAGCACATTCTTAGTATACCGGGGATGCTTATATATAGGATCCTCCGCAGCATTCCCACCACATCCGCGATATACATAGAATATACTTAAACCAGTTACATGACATCCATTTATCTTAGTATCAATCAACAAGTTTAGCAAGGTAAGTTACTCATATAAGTAGCAGCCAACTTCCACTAAGGAAGGTGCCTGAAATGAAGTAAATAAGTAAGCATCCTTTTCCCCCAAGTAGAAAACGTTTAAGAAGGGTTTTATAAGCGTAAAAAGGGGCCACAAAACTCACTGAATAGATGATAGGCACGTATGATGAATATTCCCAACGGTAGGATGCTATGAACAGTCAAACACCTATTGACAGTTACTGACAAGCATTAATAATGATCATAAGGCATAAAATGGTATCAATAGGCTCAGGCAGTTTCGGTTCGGTCGTGGGTAGTACACACACAAGCAATCACACACAACTCAGACTAGGTTATTTTAAATGGTATGTGCCTGTTAATAGCGTTGACTTTAATCTTTGTGGTCAAGCTATGACACTTTATTAGTATTACATTACCGTCGTGATATCTCCGAAGGGGGATCCATACGCTCACACACATCATTAGTCATACAATAGGACCGGACGCACGACGACACCCCATTCGCACGAGTGGACTTTCAGTCGTACGAATTAGCTACTTTCGTACGATTGAACCTTCATTCATGCGACTAAGCATTCAGTCGTACCATGCAAGACTTAGTCATACGACTCAATCTCCATACACACGATTGGACCTTCAATCGCACGAATCAACTTCATTCGTGCGATTGAACATTCATTCGTGCGAGTGGCCTTTCAGTCGTACGACTCACACACAATCGCACACAATTTCATTCGCACTGACTCAATCGCATGACTCATTCGTTCGCACAGACTCATTCGCACACGCATTCAATCGCACACACCCATACGCCTGATTTAGTCGTACGATTTGCCCAATCGCACGGCTCAGTCGCGTGACACACTCATACGCCTACCCAGTCGTACGACTCAGTCCATCGCACGGCTCAGTCGGTCGAATGGCCCAGTCGCCCTGCACAGCAGGTCGCGACTGCACAGACCATCGAGCAGCGTCCAGCTGCTCCGAGCATGGGTTTCACGCACCAAGAACCTCCAGAACACTAATTCTAACATGTCTGGACAAGAAGCACACTCAAGAACACAACATGCAAGCCCACACGACCTCATGTGCTCGGATGAACCCGAGCACCCGAAACCCTAGAAAACGCAGCAGCTAAATCGAGCAATAAACGGGTCAAACGAGGTTATCTACCTGCTAAGAACGAGTATACACGATGACACTCAAGATTTGACGGTGTAAACGCGAGAAATCGAGCGGTTTAGGTGCTAGATTGATGTAGAGAGGAGAAGAAGAAGATGGTCGATGAAGAAGAAGAAGAAGTGTAGAAAAGGGCTGGGAATGGGTATTTATACCCAGCCTAGTTTCTCAAAATGTCAAGTTTAGTCCCCGCACTTTGCCCCGGGTTCCCAACTTTTGTTTCGGTTTAAAAACGTTATTTTATTAGTCTTGTTTTATTGATGATAAAATGTTATTAATGTTATTTATAAGTTAAAAATGATTTTTATTCGTGACAGTTATTTTAATATATAATAACATGTTTAGTGTTAACGAGGCAAATCTTGGAGAAACGTCTTAAGATAACGACAAGTCAAGCAACGATAACACATATATAAGGACAACTAAGTAAAACAAATATGGTATCCACGTAGATGGTTTATCGAAATGAGGAATGACGGATAACAAAGGTTAAATTAAACACGCTAAATGACGGACCTTCGGTGACGTATGTCACAGTATCCCCCAGTTGAGGGAATTTCGTCCCGAAATTCAACTGTGCTAGGTCTAAGGGCGTCATCCTCGAATAGATGTGGATATTTGAGTCTCAAATGATCTTCACGTTCCCATGTAAACTCTGGCCCTCGTTTAGAATTCCATCTTATACGAACGATAGGTATCTTGCTGCGCCTCAACTTTTTGACCTTTCGGTCCATGACCTCAATAGGTTCCTCCACAAAATGGAGGTTTTGATCAATCTTGATATCCTCAATAGGTACATGAAGTGATTCGTCAGCTAAGCACTTCTTGAGGTTCGACACGTGAAAAGTATCATGCACACTGCTGAGTTCTTGTGGCAACCTCAATCGGTAAGCCACCGGACCGATTCTTTCTGTAATCTCGAATGGTCCTACGTATCGAGGGGCTAACTTCCCTTTCTTACCAAATCGTACGATCCCTTTCCAGGGAGAGACTTTGAGCAAGACATGATCCCCAACATTGAATTCTAGAGGCTTCCGACGATTGTCGGCGTAGCTCTTTTGGCGATCTCTAGCTGCTTTAAGTCGGTCTTTGATTAGGAAGATCTTATCAGTGGTTTCTTGAACGATCTCTGGGCCCGTAAGCTGGCTTTCACCCACTTCAGCCCAACAAACAGGCGATCTACATTTCCGTCCATACAATGCTTCAAATGGAGCGCATCTAATGCTTGTATGGTAGCTGTTGTTGTAAGAGAACTCAATCAACGGTAAATGTCCCAGCTACCACCAAAATTGATTACGCAAGCTCTAAGCATGTCTTCCAACGTTTGTATTGTTCGTTCACTTTGGCCATCTGTTTGTGGATGATAGGCAGTACTCATGTCTAATCGAGTGCCCATCGCTTTCTGTAACGTCTGCCAAAATCGTGAAGTGAATCGACTGTCTCGGTCGGATATGATTGACACCGGCACCCGTGCCGTGTCACGACCTCTTTGATGTACACCCTTGCCAGCTTATCCATCTTGTAGTCTTCTCGGATAGGCAAGAAGTGAGCGGATTTTGTCATTCTATCCACCACGACCCATATCGTGTCGTGTCTGCTTGTCGTTCTCGGGAGTTTGGTAATAAAATCCATAGTGATATTCTCCTATTTCCACTCGGGAATTTCAGGCTGTTGCAATAATCCCGATGGTTTCTGGTGTTCAGCCTTGACCTTTGAACAAGTCAAGCATTTGCTCACATATGTAGCAATATCTTTCTTCATGCCTGGCCACCAGTATAGCTCTTTCAGATCGTGGTACATCTTGTCTGCACCAGGATGAACAGAGTATCGAGTCTTGTGTGCTTCATCCAAGACTAGTGTACGTACACCTCCCCATCTGGGGACCCATATACGATCCACGAAGTAATGTAGTCGTCATCCTTGCGAGTCATTTGTTTATCCAATCCTCGAATTCTTCCCCCGCAAGGTTCTCGTCTTTCAAGGCCCCGTTTTGTGCAATTTGAATCTGAGCCTTTAGATTAGTTTGAATAGTCAAACCTAGCGCTCGAGCACGTAATGGTTTCACGCGTTCTTTCGGCTTAAAGCATCAGCCACCACGTTAGCTTTCCCCGGATGATACCGGATTTCACAATCGTAGTCGCTAAGTAGCTCCACCCAGCGTCGCTGTCGCATGTTAAGTTCCTTCTGGTTCATGATGTGTTGAAGGCTCTTATGGTCTGTGTAGATGATGCATTTGGTTCCTTATAGATAATGCCTCCATATCTTGAGTGCAAACACTACGGAACCCAACTCCAAGTCGTGAGTTGTATAGTTCTTTTCATGCACCTTGAGTTGTCGCGAAGCGTAAGCAATTACCTTATCTTTCTGCATTAGTACACACCCAAACCTTGATGTGAAGCATCACAGTACACCACAAAATCATCAGTTCCGTCTGGGAGGGACAATATCGGTGCGTTGCATAATTCTCCTTCAATGTTTGGAACGCCTGTTCTTGTGCTTTCCCCCAATCGAACTTCTTGTCTTTCTGAGTCAACAAAGTTAAAGGTTGGGCAATCTTGGAGAAATTGGCAATGAAGCGACGATAGTACCCGGCCAATCCCAAGAATTGCCGTATCTCTGAAGGTGTCTGGGTGTATCCCATTTCTTCACAGCTTCAATCTTGCCGGGATCCACATGAATTCCATCCTTGTTGACCACATGACCCAAAAACCTCACTTCTCGAAGCCAGATTCACACTTCGAGAATTTGGCAAAGAGTTTCTCTTCCCGCAACAGTTCCAGTATTGCACGAAGGTGTTCTTCGTGGTCCTCTTTTGAACGGGAGTAGATAAGTATGTCGTCTATGAACACGATCACGAACTTATCAAGATAAGGCTTACACACCCGATTCATCAGATCCATAAAGACAGCTGGTGCGTTGGTCAACCCAAATGGCATGACCAAGAACTCATAGTGCCCGTAACGAGTTCTGAATGCTGTTTTTGGAATATCGTCCTCGAATACTCTTAATTGATGATAACCAGATCGAAGGTCGATCTTAGAGAATACGAGGCTCCTTGCAACTGATCAACAGGTCGTCGATTCTAGGAAGAGGATACCGATTCTTCACGGTCATTTGTTCAATTCCTGTAGTCGATACACATACGGAACGACCCATCCTTCTTCTTGACAAATAACACCGGTGCTCCCCACGGTGAATGACTCGGTCGAATGAAACCCTTCTCCAGTAGTTCCTGTAGTTGGCTGGATAACTCTTGCATCTCTGAGGGTGCTAACCGATACGGTGTCTTAGCTATCGGTGTAGCTCCAGGAACCAGCTCTATATGGAATTCCACCTGTCGTGGAGGAGGCAATCCAGACAAATCATCAGGGAACACTTCCGGGTAATCCGTACAATCGGAATGTCTGCCAATTTTATCTCTTCTTCCCTCTTTTCTACACGTGAGCCAGAAAAGTGTAACACTGCTTTCGTAGACCTCGGCGTGCTTTCATGCAGGAGATAAGCTTCAAGTTCTTTCCCGGTCGCTCTCCTTGTATTCTGAGTATTTCCCGTCTGACATGGGAATCCGCACTACTTTATCTCGGCAAACAATCTCGGCTCCATGCTTAGACAACCAATCCATCCCCACTATTACTTCGAAGCTCCCCAACTCGAAAGGTATCAAATCTATGCTGAAGACCTGGTCTTCCAACATTAGGGTGCATCTTAATAATCTCCTCTGCCTGTTCAACCCTACCATTTGCCATTTCTACGGAGTAACTAGTTTCTAGTCTACTGGCACTCAAATCAAGCATTTGCACAAACTCAGATGATATAAACTATTGTCTGCCCCATATCAAACAGTATAGACGCGAAGTGGTTATTGAGTAAGTGCGTACCCGTGACAACATTCGGATCTTGACGGGCATCATTAGCTCCAATGACGAAGGCGCGTCCCCGTGCAACATTAACTTGGTTTCCTTGGCCTTGAGCACCCGCTATGGCCAGTATCTGCTGCTGGTTGTTTCCCTGCTGACCCGGTGCCCTATTCAGTCGGGGGCACATGTTCCTGAAGTGATCGAGGGCCTCCACACTCGTAGCAAGCCCTGGCATTCCCAGCGGGGTTAACCGCGTTGATGGGTGCCACCAGTTTGGTGCTACTCTACAGTCTCTTGCTTGATGCCCCGGGCGTCTGCAGTTCAAACACACCCGGCACGGTGTTGCTGGAGGATGATGAAGATTACACCTGTCACATTTCGGGTGCGGCCCAGCATATTCCTTCTTTCCTTGAGTCACCGCCACAAAGTTTCTGGTCATTTTGGCCCTCTTATCAACTTTCCTGTACCGACCGGCTCGATCCCCAGCTTCCTCCTTTTCTCTGCTCCCCTTACCCAGTACCCCTGTTTTTATCATCTCATCAGTGAGAGCGCCAGCTTTCAGAATCGCGCTCTGAATTGTAGGAGGAGCAGCTGCAGTTACCATTGCTCGGATTTGAGGCGCGAGTCCCCAAATGTACCTTCTATCCTCTTAGATTCCGGAGTGACTAAGTGTGGAACTAGCCTAGCCAGCTCGTGGAATCGGTCAGTATAAGCTGCGTGCCCTGCCCCCACCATAGCATGATTCCAGAACTCATGCTCAAGCTTCTGCATCTCGTTGAGAGGGCAGTATTCCTCGTAATCAAAGCTTTGAATTCATCCCAGGTCATCTGCATCGCAGATTCCCTTCCCCTAGCTTGAACCTGGGTGTTCCACCAGGTTAGTGCTCGGCCCTGCAGTGAGCACGTAACATACTTGATGCGCTGGCTGTCGAGGCATTCGCTGATGTCGATCACAGCCTCCATTTTCTCGAGCCATCTAATCAGGGCTATCGCCCCACCTTTACCATCGAAATCCCGGGGCTTACAGGCCACAAACTCCTTGTAAGAACAGCCCCGTTTGGCGTTAGCAACCCCAGTTTCGTTACCGCCTACCAACATTTCCGGTCTCTTGGTTTCTTTCATTCCCATCGGGTTTCCATTGTCCTCGTTCTCATTACCACCGTCCCCGTGGGTGGTTTTTGTTGTTGCAATGCGTCGCTCACCTGAGCTACAATAGTTGGAATCAGGGCAGTCAATTGTTGAGCAATTAAGGCTGCCATTCAGCATTTCCAGTCCCTTGGTTATTGCCAGAAGGGCCTTCATTTGCTATTGGAGGTCTACCCCTGCCTCTGCCTCTGCCCCTCGGGGCTTCACTTCCGCTGCTACTATTGCTGCGGTAGATCTTCGAGGCGGCATGTTCTATTCATACAAGAGGCAACACATAAGCTTTAGTCACCTTAAGATACCCAAGTACTTTACTTATCAAATTCCAATGTTCGTGTTCCAGTCGGTCAAGATCACCATGCAGCCCATTTTAAGCATATTCTCGGTATACCGGTGGTGTTTATATATAGGGTTCCCCGCAGCGTTCCCACCACACCCACGATGTACCGAGAATGATGCCTAATCCGGTTACATGACATCCGACCTTCCTTCACATCATATCCATAATAATCCATCAAGTCAACTAGAGCCAAATGAATCACGTATAGTCTAGCGGAGGTTGTCTATCTCGCGTCCTTGAAGGACTCAGACATAGCCTCCTCGGGTCGGTCTCAGTATCTGAGGTCAAGCGCAATGTATGATCTGTGACGATCTTTCGGGTCTCAATACCCGAATTTGTTATGATAACTTGGCGCACAGAGGGAAGGAAGATCCAATAGGAAGCATCTCATAGAGGTCGAGCACAAGGGCTCAAGCACAAAGTAAAAGATCGCATAACAGAAGGATAACCAAACACGTAAGGAGGAACACATACCGTGATATATAAATGCACACAAGCTTAAGCATGCAATCTACATGAAGGTTCCTAGGTTATAGTCTAGGTCAAGTAATTGCCTAATTCTCTATAACCAATGGCTCTGATACCAGTCTGTCACACCCCCGCTGATAGTGAAACACGGGAATGTGAGCTAGACGGGATCGTCATAACACATGGTATGATAGAGTAGCAATAAAAATATGATGACAAGCGTGTCATGACGACCCGAACACAAATGGAGACTTGTGTCGTGTATAATCAAGTTCACGACAGCATAGTCATAAGCACAACATAAATGATCACATAACATTGATAATAGCTTGTAGTATTATTCCCACAACTCGGGAACAAGTATACAAAAGATCATGTCAAGCTTTACAAAAGTAATAACACCAAAATACATCCTAGGGTCTCCTCTAAAAGCAGCACTCCTAGATCTTCAATTACCCTGATCACCTGAAAAGAAATGCTCAAAACGGTCAACATAATTGTGTGTGAGCTTCGCAGGTTTTAAGTAATAAAAGATGTTAAGATGAAATCAGTGTGTAAGTTTAATAAAAGTTACCGCGACTACACTTACGTATAGGCGGTTTACTAGTTATAAATAGCTACAGCCAACCTAATGTTCGGTTCCTCACGGGATTGATGGCTGTAAAGAAAGTATTCTCAAAGCATGAATAGTTTATTCAGACGTAGCAAGATCCCACAGCGCATACGTGTAGTGCATAACCAAACCAGTCCTTAGGTCCCATTACCAGGATTAATGGTTATATATAAAAAGGTTTTCATAGCATAATAGTTTAACTTGACGTAGCAAGATCCACACAGCGCATACGTGTCAAGTTAAACATGACGTAGCAAGATCCACACAGCGCATACGTATAGGTTACAACCAAACCAATCTTTAGGTCCCAATTACCGGGACTAATGGTTGTAATGGATGATCGGCTTAGAAGAACCACACAGAAGAACCACACAGAAGAACCACACAGCCGAGAGCATCCAAGGTCAATGGCATCCACAAGTAGTATAATTCAACACGTAGCATCAAATAGTAGTGCATGGTAGTGTAAAACCCCTAAGTAATATACATAGGGTAACGTAGCACATAATTCAAGTTCATATGGCAGCAAACAGACAGGATCATCATGTAACCCGTTTGAGCACATTCTTAGTATACCGGGGATGCTTATATATAGGGTCCTCCGTAGCATTCCACCACATCCGCGATATACATAGAATAATACTTAAACCAGTTACATGACATCCATTTAACCTTAGTATCAATCAACAAGTTTAGCAAGGTAAGTTACTCATATAAGTAGCACCAACTTCCACTAAGGAAGGTCCTGAAATTAAGTAAATAAGTGAGCATTCTTTTCCCCCCAAGTAGAAATGTTTAAAAAGGTTTTATAGGCGTAAAAGGGGCCACGAAACTCACTGAATAGATGATAGGCACGTATGATGAAAGATTCCAACAGTAGGATGCTATGAACAGTCAAACACCTATTGACAGTTACTGACAAGCATTAATAATGATCATAAGGCATAATATGGTATCACTAGGCTCGGGCAGTTTCGGTTCGGTCGTGGGTAGTACACACACAACAGTCACACACATCTCAGGCTAGGTTATTTAAATAGTAGTGCCTGTTAATAGCGTTGACTTTAATCTTTGTGGTCAAACTATGACACTTATTAGTATTACATTATCGTCGTGAGATCGCCGAAGAGGGATCCATACGCACACACATCATAGTCATGCAAAGGACCGGACGCTCGACTGACACTCCATTCGCACGAGTGACTTTCAGTCGTACGAATTAGCTACTTTCGTACGATTGAACCTTCATTCGTGCGACTAAGCACTCAGTCGTACCATGCAAGACTCAGTCATACGCTCAACCTCCATACGCCCGATTGGACCTTTAGTCGTACGAATCAGCTTCATTCGTACGATTGAACATCATTCATCGTGCGATTGGACTTTCAGTCGTACGACTCACGCACAATCACACCATTTCATTCGCATTGACTCAATCGCATACAACACTCAGTCGCGTGACTCAGTCGTACGACTCACCCAGTCGTACAGCTTAGTCGTACGATAGACTCAGACGCATAGACTCAGTCGTATAGACTCAGTCGCATACAACCTCAGTCGCACGACTTAGTTGTACGACTCACCCAGTCGTACAGCTTAGTCGTACGATAGACTCAGACGCATGGACTCAGTCGTACGACTCACCCAGTCGCACGGCTCAGTCGCATGACAGCCCAGTCGCCCTGTACAGCAGGTCGCGACTGCTGAAGTGCAGAGCAGCATCCAGCTGCTCCGAGCACGAGTTTTACACCACCAAAACTTCCAGAACACTAATCCTAACATGTCTAGACAAGAAGCACACTCAAGAACACAACATGCAAGCCCACACGACCTCATATGCTCGGATGAACCCGAGCACCCGAAACCCTAGAAAACGCAGAAGTGAAATCGAGCAAGAAACGGGTCAAACGAAGTTATCTACCTGCTAGGAACGAGTATACACGATGACACTCAAGATTTGCCGGTGGAAACGCGAGAAATCGAGCGTTTAGGTGCTAGATTGATGTAGAGAGAAGAAAGAAGAAGATGGTCGATGAAGAAGAAGAAGAAGTGTAGAAAATGGCTGGGAAATGGGTATTTATACCCAGCCTAGTTTCTCAAAATGTCAAGTTTAGTCCCCGCACTTTGCCCCCGGTTCCCAACTTTTGTTTCAGTTGAAAAAAGTTATAATTTAGTCTTGTTTTATTGATGATAAAATGTTATTAATGTTATTTACAAGTTAAAAATGATTTTGTTCGTGACAATTATTATTATAAAAAGACGTGTTTAGTGTTAACGGGGCAAATCTTGGAGAAACGTCTTAAGATAACGACAAGTCAAGCAATGATAGCACGCATTGAAGGATAACTAAGCAAGGCAAATATGGTATCCACGTAGTTGGTTTATCAAAATGAGGAATGACCGATAACAAATGTTAAATCAAACACGCTAAATGACGGACCTTCGGTGACGGATGTCACAGTATCCCCCAGTTGAGGGAATTTCGTCCCGAAATTCAACTGGTGCTAGGTCTAAGGGTGTCATCCTCGAATAGATGTGGATACTTGAGTCTCATCTGATCTTCACGTTCCCATGTAAACTCTGGCCCTCGTTTGGAATTCCATCTCACACGAACAATAGGTATCTTGCTGCGCCTCAACTTTTTGACCTTTCGGTCCATGACCTCAATAGGTTCCTCCATAAAATGGAGGCTTTCATCGATCTTGATATCCTCAATAGGTGCGTGAAGTGATTCGTCAGCTAAACACTTCTTGAGGTTCGATACATGGAAAGTATCATGTACACTGTTAAGCTCTTGTGGCAACCGTAATCGGTACGCCACCGGACCAATTCTTTCTGTGATCTCGAATGGTCCAACATATCTTGGGGCCAACTTCCCTTTCTTTCCAAACCGTACGACTCCTTTCCACGGAGAGACCTTAAGCAACACTTGATCCCCAACGTTAAACTCTAGTGGCTTCCGACGGTTGTCGGCGTAGCTCTTTTGGCGGTCTCTAGCAGCTTTGAGTCTGTCTTTGATTTGGAAGATCTTGTCGGTGGTTTCTTGAATGATTTCGGGGCCTGTTAGCTGGCTTTCGCCAACCTCGGCCCAACATACAGGCGATCTACATTTCCGTCCATACAATGCTTCAAATGGAGCGCATCATCCAATGCTTGTATGGTAGCTATTATTGTAAGAGAACTCAATCAGCGGTAAATGAGTGTCCCAGCTACCACCAAAATCGATTACGCAAGCTCTAAGCATGTCTTCTAACGTTTGTATAGTTCATTCGCTTTGGCAATCTGTTTATGGGTGATAGGCAGTACTCATGTCTAATCGAGTGCCCAAGGGAATCCGCGATGCAGATGACCTGGGATGAATTCAAAGCCTTGATTAACGAGGAATACTGCCCCCTCAACGAGATGCAAAGGCTTGAGCATGAGTTCTGGAATCATGCTATGGTGGGGGCAGGGCACGCGGCTTATACTGATCGATTCCATGAGCTGGCTAGACTAGTTCCACACCTAGTCACTCCGGAATCTAAGAGGATTGAGAGGTACATTTGGGGACTCGCGCCTCAAATCCGAGCAATGGTAACTGCGGCTGCTCCTCCTACAATTCAGAGTGCGATTCTGAAAGCTGGCGCTCTCACTGATGAGATGATAAGAACAGGGTACTGGGAAAGGGAGCAGAGAAAAGGAAGGAAGCTGGGGAATCGAGCCGGTCCGGTACAGGAAAGTTTGATAAGAGGGCCAAATCAACCAGAAACTTTGTGGCCGTGACTCAGGGGAAGAGGGAATATGCTGGTCCGAACCCGAAATGTGACAGGTGTAATCTTCATCATCCTCCAGCAACACCGTGCCGGGTGTGTTTGAACTGTAGACGCCCGGGCATCAAGCAAGAGACTATAGAGTAGCACCAAACCTGGTGGCGCCCATCAACGCGGTTAACCCCGCTGGGAATGCCAGGGCTTGTTACGAGTGTGGAGCCCTTGATCACTTCAGGAATATGTGCCCCCGACTGAATAGGGCACCGGGTCAGTAGGGAAACAACCAGCAGCAGATACTGGCCATAGCGGGTGCTCAAGGCCAAGGAAACCAAGTTAATGCTGCACGGGGACGCGCCTTCGTCAATGGAGCTAATGATGCCCGTCAAGATCCGAACGTTGTCACGGGTACGCACATACTCAATAACCACTTCGCATCTGTACTGGGTTATACTGAGCAGACAATAGTTTTATATCATCTGAGTTTGTGCAAATGCTTGATTTGAGTGCCAGTAGACTAGAAACTAGTTACTCGGTAGAAATGGCAAATGGTAGGGTTGAACAGGCGGAGGAAATTATTTAGAACTGCACCCTAATATTGGAAAACCAGGCTTACCACATAGATTTGATACCTTTCGAGTTGGGGAGCTTTGATGTAATAGTGGGGATGGATTGGTTGTCGAAACATGGAGCCGAGATTGTTTGCCGAGATAAAGTAGTGCGGATCCCCATGTCAGACGGGAAAGTACTCAGAATACAAGGAGAGTGACCGGGAAGAAATTTGAAGCTTATCTCCTGCATGAAAGCACGCCAAAGTCTACGAAAGCAGTGTTACACTTTTCTGGCTCACATAGTAGAAAAGAAAGAAGAAGAGACAAAATTGGCAGACATTCCGATAGTACGGGATTATCGGAGGTGTTCCTTGATGATTTGTCTGGATTATCTCCTCCACGACAGGTGGAATTCCATATAGAGCTGATTCCTGGAGCTACACCGGTAGCAAAGACACCGTATCGGTTAGCGCCCTCAGAGATGCAAGAGTTGTCAAGCCAACTACAGGAACTATGGAGAAAGGTTTCATCCGACAGAGTCATTCACCGTGGGGAGCACCGGTATTATTGTTGGGTTTGCTAGAACATAAAACTCATGTTTAACCTTTTAAACTTCCAGAAAACGCAGCGGATATGTATGGCTTTAAAACCGATTTTAAAGCTGAAAATTATGTTCATTGTATGATCTTATAAGTGTATAAAACAAACCCAAATCAAAGGATCTTTTAATATGTGAATGAGCATGCTATGTAAACACTAAAACACATAATATGACAGCCATAAGGGGCTGCCATAACTACCTTTCTCCAAGCTTTTAAAGTCGACAGAAAGGGTGGATTAGGGACTGAAATTCGTCCAAAGATTTTCCCAAAACTTGAAGCTTTGAAGTCTCCAAGTGTTCACTCCCACTTGACTCTAAGCAAGCACCTTGATTGCTTGGATTTGGACACCAATACTCCAAATGAAAGCTGCCAAAATGAGTCTTCAAGACCGTGATGTTCCAGCAGCAAAACAAGATGAGAATGGTGTTGAAATTGGCCAAGGTTTCAAGAGAGAAACCCTCAAGCTTGTATACCCCAAACTTATGTGCAAGCACCCTTCTTGTTAGGTAGATTTTCACCAAAATCTACACAAAACACTCTTCTTGAAGCCCTTCTAATGCTGCTGGCCGAAAATTGTTTGAGAGAAAAAGGGAGAGTGTCTTGTGTTTTTGCATGAAATGTGAATGGTGAGAAGAATGTAGAGTCCAAGACACTTTAATGTGTGTTTTTATTCAAAGCAAAATGTGGTCCAATAACAAAAAAGGGGGGGCCGGCCATATGGGTTGTTCAAAAGGGTTTTCCCACCTTTTTTTTTATGACACATTCACACACATTAAAAGGTCTTGCAACTTAGACATACAATTAACCAATTAATTGTATGTACAAGTTATAACTTATAAAATTAATTATTTAACTTATAAGTTATAATTTCTCTTTATTATTTGGTGTCATCTAAGTAATTTAAATAACACTCGAAATAATACCATTGAACAAAATATCCTAATAAGTTGTTCCATCTCATATGCAACTTGTTTAGAAAACCCATTTTCTAAATTGGTTTTAATATTTAATTGCATGATCATATCACCAATTAAATATTAATTGGTGTAAATATTTAATTGCATGATCATATCATCAATTAAATATTAATTGGTGTTTGCTAAGCTTGTTATTGGGTATAACCCGACTTGGATCATAACGTACTAACCACATCAATATTTTATGTGTCTTGGGCACATAGAATCCTACAATCTCCCACTTGCCCAAGATTCATAGAAGATTGATGCAAGCAGTAAATGACACCTAACAACGGTTTACTACCCTTAATACGCATGACTTATAGCCATTCAATAACATCATCTCATTCAAGTACCCTACTTGAAATGATTTAGGAGAATCAATCATCTATCCTTTTGTTACAGATGTCATGTTAAATCCAAGGACACAGAATGATCATTTCTTGTTGGTTTAACTTAATCAGGCCTTAGACATCTAACTCTCAACGAATAAGAGGAACAAATTCCATCTTGACTACATACGTTTCTCACAAACACTTCGTGTTATACCTGAACATACCCTTATGTATTGTCCACTATTTCAGGACAGTGAAGAATTAGCTCAAGGTATAATACTTAGTGAATATCAAAACCCAATATGTATCTCAGGTCGGAGGATACCAAATGATATTCGCCTTTACTCAAATTTACTTATGATCAATCGATAAGATTCCATGTAGTAAAATTCGAGATGCGGGTTAGTCCAATATTTGTATCCCACAAATATCTATGAACCTTGGTAGCAACCCATTGCTCTATATTCATCCTTATGAATATCAACCAATCCAAGTTCATAATAGTCTTACCCTCACACTTGTTCCCACAAGTTTGAACGACTACGGACATTTAGAGTAAACAATTTACTCATGGATTAAACATGCTAAATCGGAACATTAATTGAAGCATTATAACCAAATAATCTTATTCAAATAATAAAGAATTCCACATATTCAAATACAAAATTTGATCAAGTCCAATCACTAGAATATCAAAGTCCTAAGGCATAGGTATGACTTTCATGCTTTGCCCTTTCAAGGAGCTTCGTGAGTGGATCCGCAATATTTTGATCAAAATGAACTTTGCGAATACATATCTTTCCCTTTTCAACTTCATCCCTTATGTAGTTGAATCTCCGCTCATTGTGCCTAATCTTTTGATGTGCATGGGGTTCCTTGATCTAAACAATCGCACCCTCGTCATCACAAAGATTTCTAAGGGTCTTGAATGGTAGAGACCATCCTTAGATTGGTGATAAACCCTTTTATCCATGCAGCTTCCTAAGCTGCTAATGAGGCGGCTATGTATTCGTATTCTGTAGTGGATAATGCTACCCTATTCATAATGGAGACGTACCCCGTTTATGATCGAGGATCATCTCGATCAGTTTGGAAACTAGCATTCGTGTAACCCTTTACAACTAGTTCCTCTTCATCAGATCCGTATATTAGAAACATATCCTTAGTCCTCTTAAGGTATTCCAATATACTTTCAACAGCCATCCAATGGCTGTTACTTGGATTCTGCTGATATCTACTTGTCATGCTTAATGTGCATGACACGTCCAGTCTAGTGCATATTATGGCATACATGATGGATCCTATAGCAGACGCATATGGGATGTCCTTCATACGATGTTGCTCATCCTTTGAGCTTGGACATTGAGATGCACTCAATATTGTCCCTCTTTGAATAGGTACTATACCTTTCTTAGAGTTTTCTATCTTGAACCTTTTCAAGATTTTATCAATGTATGCACTTTGGTTTAACCCTATCAACCGCCTCGATCTATCCCTATAGATCTTTATTTCCAAAATATAGACGGCTTCACCGAGATCTTTTATGAAAAACAACTTCCAAGCCAGGTTTTAACACCTTCCATGGTTGGAGTGTCATTCCCAAAATGTAATATGTCATCAACATACAATACTAAGATTGTGATTACACTCCCACTAGCCTTTTTATACACATGAGCCTTGTCAGCATCCAAGTTTCCATGCATATTTGTTTTCTTCTCGAAAACCCACTTGCATCCAACCGGTTTGGAGTTAAGTGGAGTGTCAACCAATTCCTAAACTTGGTTGTCATACATGGATTGCATCTCTACATTCATGGCTTCCAGCCATTTGTCACAATCCGAATTGGACATTGCATCATGGTATGTAGTTGGCTCATCGAAGTCAACCTCATAGCATCCATCCATGAAAAATCCATATATTTCAGGTGAAATGCTAACTCTACCAGATCTATGAATGTTTTGTGTGTATTGATCAACCTCTTGATCATCATCAACAACCTCTTGTTGACAGCTAGTGTCAACCAAACGTGTATCGGCTTGTGGATCTTGATCTTCATCAAATTCCATTGTTCTATGCGTCACTCCTTCCATAAGGAGCTTGGCTTTCAAGAACTTTGCCCTTCGAGCAATAAATTCCTTTTGCTCTGTTGGATTAAAGAAATAGTATCCTATACAGTCTTTGGGATATCCAACAAATATACACGTAGTGGATCGACTTTCAAATTTGTTTTGGGTGTTTAACATAAGCTTCACTACCCAATACCTTTTAAATATGATAGTGATGGAACTCTTTTCATGCCATATTTCAAAAGGGTATCGAATCCACTTTCTTGGTTTGGGCCATATTCAAAATACGAGCCGTGGAGATTAGTGCGAAAACCCAAGATGATAAAGGTGGTAAGCTCATAGCCTTAATGAAGTGAACCATATCCAAATAGGGTTCAGTTTCTCCTTTATCAGAATGAAGAACTTAGATAGTTATGTAGAGTTGATTTTCTACTTCATTATTGAAGATTTTGAACATTTCAAATTCTTCATGTTTATGTGCCATCAAGTACACATGACCATAGCGACCATAATTGTCGGTAAAGGTAATGAAGTAAGTTTCATCATACCTTGTCATTGTTTTAAAAGGACCTCATACATCCAAATGTATGACTCCTAATAAATCTTTTGCCCTCTCATTAGTACCACTAAAGGGTGTGTTGGTCATCTTACCTTGTAAACAAGATTCACACTTATCAAATGAACAATTTTCATTTGTTTTCAAAAGACCATTCTTTTAAAGTGTTTAAATCCGATTCTTGTTTATATAACCAAGATGACAATGACAAGAATAAGAGTCACTTAAACCATTTTAAGTCTCTTGGTGTATGATAGGTATAATGTGTTATTATAGGACGAATCATCATGAACCAATTCATAAATATCATTAGAAGGCATAGCCTTGAAATAATATACATCATCCATATAAACATAAATACCATCATTTACCAACTTTAAATCATAACCATATCGTTTTAAAAGGGAAACTTAAATCATGTTCCTAGTCAAACTAGGAGCATATAACATGTTTTGAACAACTTCCAAGCCTTTTGAAAGTTTCAAAACATAGTCTCCTTTCTTAAAGTGCTTATTCCTTTTGGTCCCTTGCAACAGATTGCAATAGTGAGATGCACATGTGGTATCCAATTACCTATGTGCTTTGAGGAAATAACATTTAAGTCAATATGGATTATGAAAGTTGTGCTTGAGGTTTGCCCAGCATCCCTCTTATTTCTCAACTCATTGAGATAGGTTGGATGAATCCCTTTCAAACGACCTATCTCACCATACTCAAAGCATGGATCGTTTTCGGTTACCTTAGGCTTCATAAGCTTAGGTTTTGGAGGTTCCGCTTTGATCTTCCCTTCCCCTTTGCCTTTGATGTGCCCCTCTCCTTTGGCAACATTTGCCTTGGGATCGGGAATGGCCTTTCCATTGGCCCTTATTGATCTAGAGTATAGGTAGAACCTTTCTACCCATCCCTGCCTTAGCTGTTGTGAGCATTGCGCGAAACTCACCAATGCTCTTGTCCTATCCATTCATATTGTAATTCATTATGAATGTCTCAAACTTTTAGTTAGGCCATTACGGATCAAATCCTTGGCCAACTCCTTTGAGACAGGACAGCTAAGCCTCTCAAGGCGGCCTCAACATCGTCGGGGTCGGGTTGGTTAGGAATAGGATCGTCAAGGACATTTGCCTTTGCTGTTGCTTGAGAACAACTCTCAAGTTTCGAGACCAGTCCATAAGGTTATTATGGTACAGACGATCCCTCTCTAAAATAGTTCTCAGTGATAGGGTATGGACGGTCAGGGTGGTAGCATTATTGTTTGCGGCCATTCTACAAATTTTACAAAGTTCTTTTTAGTATTTCTGAAAATTTCATTTTAATTATTAATACCCTTTATGTCTCATAGACAATTAATAATTAAAATCTAAAATCCAACGTTACATTCAAATAATGGTTAGGTGACCTTTATCCCATTATTCAAATTAACAAGGTAGTCAACATTTGACAATTGCAACCTTTTGCAACTTCTAGCGGTATGGGATCGACTTTAAACATCATATGCAAAGTCGGCATGTTAATCCCATCAACACCATTTGGAAACCATATTTTAGGTGATCCATTCAACATGGTTTGCAAATCAAGTTACCCTACTTGCACACACATGTGAGTTTACCAACACAAGTGGTTAGGTGACCTTTATCCCACAATGTGGTATTCCCACCTTAAGTCACAAGTTCCCTCAAAATGGTTAGGTGACCTTTATCCCATTAAGAGTTTGCAAATGACTTAAGTGTTGTGCAAAAGGACGGTGTTAAACTTGTTTGAAAAGGGATTTTTAGTTTTCATTGATTCTAGTTTGAAAACTCTATGTACCTTGTATTTGCATGCTTTCAAATAGAAGGTATCCTATGGTTCATTTTAATAAAACCTCTTTTATTAAATCATCAATCCTTTTAATAACCTCTTATTAATCACTTAATGATTAAGAACCATAGATGCAAGGTATCTTATGGTTTATTTTTAATAAAACCTCTTTTATTAAATCATTAATCCTTTTAATAACCTCTTATTAACCGCTTAATGATTAGAAACCATAAATTTCCAGCTTGTTAAGTTTGCTAATGAGTTTGTTATGCATATCCAAATATCAAACAACAATCATACAACAAACAACCAAACAAGCATAATATAAACAACCACAATGTGCATATGTGCATATGTGCATATGTGCATATGTGCATAACCATAGCATCTAAAGTGGTCCACACTTGTTTGCCATCACAAGTGTGGTCCATAGGTCTTTCCTAAGGGTCACAAACAATCACATGGAAAGCTTCCAAAAGCCTCCCACTTGAAACCGCATCCAAAATGCTCCATGTTTCTCTTGTGACCTTCCTTTGTGCTTCCAATGTGTATGTCTTCATATTACAAGATATAAAGTCCTAATACAAGATATCTAGTAAAATGAAAATACACCTAATCTATTTATTACAACCCAATAATAAATAAATTACATTTGAAATAAAGCACAAATAACAAATAATACAACCCAATTGAATGAATGAATACAACCATCACAAATATCCAAACAATCACAAGGTCAATGGCTAGGTTATGCACTAAAACATCCAATGATCAAATCATCAAAATATATAATGAAACCCCACTTAAAACCTTCAAATTTCAGCCAACATAAACTGAAATTTTGGTTTTAAATATTGTCCAAACAATCAACATATCAACATACATATCTTTCAAGGTTTAATCCCAAGCATGTGTAATGTAACCTTGAAAGTTGGGGTTTCAACAAGACATAATATTCCAGCCCAAAAACAGCCTATAACATGTCTAATAACATCTTTTAAACCAATTTCAAAAGATAAAACAAGCAAGTCATCCACATAACCGGCTCTTGATGCCATTGTTGGGTTTGCTAGAACATAAAACTCATGTTTAACCTTTTAAACTTTCAGAAAACGCAGCGGATATGTATGGCTTTAAAACCGATTTTAAAGCTGAAAATTATGTTCATTGTATGATCTTATAAGTGTATAAAACAAACCCAAATCAAAGGATCTTTTAATATGTGAATGAGCATGCTATGTAAACACTAAAACACATAATATGACAGCCATAAGGGGCTGTCATAACTACCTTTCTCCAAGCTTTTAAAGTCGACAGAAAGGGTGGATTAGGGACTGAAATTCATCCAAAGATTTGCCCAAAACTTGAAGCTTTGAAGTCTCCAAGTGTTCACTCCCACTTGACTCTAAGCAAGCACCTTGATTGCTTGGATTTGGACACCAATACTCCAAATGAAAGCTGCCAAAATGAGTCTTCAAGACCGTGATGTTCCAGCAGCAAAACAAGATGAGAATGGTGTTGAAATTGGCCAAGGTTTCAAGAGAGAAACCCTCAAGCTTGTATACCCCAAGCTTATGTGCAAGCACCCTTCTTGTTAGGTAGATTTTCACCAAAATCTACACAAAACACTCTTCTTGAAGCCCTTCTAATGCTGCTGGCCGAAAATTGTTTGAGAGAAAAAGGGAGAGTGTCTTGTGTTTTTGCATGAAATGTGAATGGTGAGAAGAATGTAGAGTCCAAGACACTTTAATGTGTGTTTTTATTCAAAGCAAAATGTGGTCCAATAACAAAAAAGGGGGGCCGGCCATATGGGTTGTTCAAAAGGGTTTTCCCACCTTTTTTTTTATGACACATTCACACACATTAAAAGGTCTTGCAACTTAGACATACAATTAACCAATTAATTGTATGTACAAGTTATAACTTATAAAATTAATTATTTAACTTATAAGTTATAATTTCTCTTTATTATTTGGTGTCATCTAAGTAATTTAAATAACACTCGAAATAATACCATTGAACAAAATATCCTAATAAGTTGTTCCATCTCATATGCAACTTGTTTAGAAAACCCATTTTCTAAATTGGTTTTAATATTTAATTGCATGATCATATCACCAATTAAATATTAATTGGTGTAAATATTTAATTGCATGATCATATCATCAATTAAATATTAATTGGTGTTTGCTAAGCTTGTTATTGGGTATAACCCGACTTGGATCATAACGTACTAACCACATCAATATTTTATGTGTCTTGGGCACATAGAATCCTACAATTATTTGTCAAGAAGAAGGATGGGTCGTTCCGTATGTGTATCGACTACAGGGAATTGAACAAATTGACCGTGAAGAATCGGTATCCTCTTCCTAGAATCGACGACCTGTTCGATCAGTTGCAAGGAGCCTCGTATTTCTCTAAGATCGACCTGCGATCTGGTTATCATCAACTAAGAGTAGTCGAGGACGACATTCCAAAAACAACATTTAGAACTCGTTACGGGCACTATGAGTTCTTGGTCATGCCATTCGGATTGACCAACGCACCAGCTGTCTTTATGGATCTGATGAATCGGGTGTGCAAGCCTTATCTTGATAAGTTCGTGATTGTATTCATAGACGATATACTCATCTACTCCCGTTCGAAGGAGGATCATGAAAAACACCTCCAAGCAATTCTAGAACTGTTGAAGGAAGAGAAACTTTTCGCCAGGTTCTCGAAGTGTGAATTCTGGCTTCGAGAAGTGAAATTCTTGGGTCATGTAGTTAACGAAAATGGAATTCATGTGGACCCCGGTAAGATTAAAGCTGTGAAGAAGTGGGATACTCCCCAAACCCCCTCAGAAATACGGCAATTCTTGGGATTGGCCGGATACTATCGTCGCTTCATTGCCAATTTCTCCAAGATTGCCCAACCGTTAACTTTGTTGACTCAGAAAGACAAGAAGTTCGACTGGGGGAAAGCACAAGAACAGGCGTTCCAAACATGAAGGAGAAGTTGTGCAACGCCCCGATATTGTCCCTTCCAGACGGAACCACAAAATCATCGGTTCCGTCTGGAAGGGACAATATCGGTGCGTTGCACAACTTCTCCTTCAATGTTTGGAACGCCTGTTCTTGTGCTTTCCCCCAGTCGAACTTCTTGTCTTTCTGAGTCAACAAAGTTAACGGTTGAGCAATCTTGGAGAAATTGGCAATGAAGCGACGATAGTATCCGGCCAATCCCAAGAATTGCCGTATTTCTGAGGGGTTTGGGGAGTATCCCACTTCTTCACAGCTTCAATCTTACCGGGGTCCACATGAATTCCATTTTCGTTAACTACATGACCCAAGAATTTCACTTCTCGAAGCCAGAATTCACACTTCGAGAACTTGGCGAAAAGCTTCTCTTCCTTCAACAGTTCTAGAATTGCTTGGAGGTGTTTTTCGTGATCCTCCTTCGAACGGGAGTAGATGAGTATATAGTCTATGAATACAATCACGAACATATCAAGATAAGGCTTGCACACCCGATTCATCAGATCCATAAAGACAGTTGGTGCGTTGGTCAATCCGAATGGCATGACCAAGAACTCATAGTGCCCGTAACGAGTTCTAAATGTTGTTTTTGGAATGTCGTCCTCGACTACTCTTAGTTGATGATAACCAGATCGCAGGTCGATCTTAGAGAAATACGAGGCTCCTTGCAACTGATCGAACAGGTCGTCGATTCTAGGAAGAGGATACCGATTCTTCACGATCAATTTGTTCAATTCCCTGTAGTCGATACACATACGGAACGACCCATCCTTCTTCTTGACAAATAATACCGGTGCTCCCCACGGTGAATGACTCTGTCGGATGAAACCTTTCTCCAGTATTTCCTGTAGTTGGCTTGACAACTCTTGCATCTCTGAGGGCGCTAACCGATACGGTGTCTTTGCTACCGGTGTAGCTCCAGGAATCAGCTCTATTTGGAATTCCACCTGTTGTTGAGGAGGTAATCCAGACAAATCATCAGGGAACACCTCCGGATAATCCCGTACTATTGGAATGTCTGCCAATTTTGTCTCTTCTTCTTTCTTTTCTACTATGTGAGCCAGAAAAGTGTAACACTACTTTCGTAGACTTTGGCGTGCTTTCATGCAGGAGATAAGCTTCAAATTTCTTCCCGGTCGCTCTCCTTGTATTCTGAGTACTTTCCCGTCTGACATGGGGATCCGCACTATTTTATCTCGGCAAACAATCTCGGCTCCATATTTCGACAACCAATCCATCCCCACTATTACATCAAAGCTCCCCAACTCGAAAGGGATCAAATCTATATGGAAAGCCTGGTTTTCCAATATTAGGGTGCAGTTCTTAATAATTTCCTCCGCCTGTTCAACCCTACCATTTTCCATTTCTACCGAGTAACTAGTTTCTAGTCTACTGGCACTCAAATCAAGCATTTGCACAAACTCAGATGATATAAAACTATTGTCTGCTCCAGTATCAAACAGTACAGATGCGAAGTGGTTATTGAGTATGTGCGTACCCGTGACAACGTTCGGATCTGACGGGCATCATTAGCTCCAACGACGAAGGCGCGTCCCCGTTCAGCATTAACTTGGTTTCCTTGGCCTTGAGCACCCACTATGGCCAGTATCTGGTGCTGGTTGTTTCCCTGCTGACCCGGTGCCCTATTCAGTCGGGGGCACATATTCCTAAAGTGATCGAGGGCTCCACACTCGTAACAAGCCTTGGCATTCCCAGCGGGGTTAACCGCGTTGATGGGCGCCACCAGGTTCGGTGCTACTCTACAATCTCTTGCTTGATGCCCCGGGCGTCTACAGTTCAAACACACCCGGCACGGTGTTGCTGGAGGATGATGAAGATTACACCTGTCACATTTCGGGTGCGGACCAGCATATTCCCTCTTCCCCTGAGTCACGGCCATAAAGTTTCTGGTTGTTTTGGCCCTCTTATCAAACTTTCCTGTACCGGACCGGCTCGATTCCCCAGCTTCCTTCCTTTTCTCTGCTCCCTTTCCCAGTACCCCTGTTCTTATCATCTCATCAGTGAGAGCGCCAGCTTTCAGAATCACGCTCTGAATTGTAGGAGGAGCAGCTGCAGTTACCATTGCTCGGATTTGAGGCGCGAGTCCCCAAATGTACCTCTCAATCCTCTTAGATTCCGGAGTGACTAGGTGTTGAACTAGTCTAGCCAGCTCGTGGAATCGATCAGTATAAGCCGCGTGCCCTGCCCCCACCATAGCATGATTCCAGAACTCATGCTCAAGCATTTGCATCTCGTTGAGGGGGCAGTATTCCTCGGTAATCAAGGCTTTGAATTCATCTCAGGTCATCTGCATCGCGATTCCCTTCCCCTAGCTTGAACCTGGGTTTTCCACCAGGTTAGTGCTCTGCCCTGCAGTGAGCATGTAACATACTTGATGCGCTGGCTGTCGAGGCAATCACTGATGTCGATCACAGCCTCCATTTTCTCCAGCCATCTAATCAGGGCTATCGCCCCACCCTTACCATCGAAATCCAGGGGCTTGCAGGCCACAAACTCCTTGTAAGAACAACCCCGTTTGGCGTTAGCACCCCAGTTTCGTTACCGGCTGTACCAACATTTCCGGTCTCTTGGTTGCTCTCATTCCCAGTCGGGTTCCCATTATCCTCGTTCTCATTACCACCGTCCCCGTGGGGTGGTTTTGCTGTTGCAGGGCGTCGCTCACCTAGGCTACATAGTCGGAATCAGGGCAGTTAATTGTTGAGCAATTAGGGCTGCCATTTCAGCATTTCCAGTCCCTTGGTTATTGCCAGAAGGGCCTTCATTTGTTACTGAGGTCTACCCCTGCCTCTGCCTCTGCCCCTCGGGGCTTCACTTCCGCTACTATTGCTGCGGGTAGATCTTCGAGGCGGCATGTTCTATTCATACAAGAGGCAACAATAAACTTTAGTTACCTTAAGATACACAGTACTCCACTTATCAAGTTCCAACCTTCCTTCACATCATATCCATAATAATCCATCAAGTCAACTGAGAGTCAAACATGTAATCACGTATAGTCTAGCGGAGGTTGTCTATCTCGCGTCCTTGGAGGACTCAGAAGGGGCCTCCTCGGGTCGGTCTCTCAGTATATGAGGTCAAGCGCGATGTATGATCCGTGAAGATCTCTTCGGGTCTCAATACCCGAATTTTGGCTATGATAACTTGGCGCAGAGGGAACGGAAGATCCAATAGAAGGCATCTCACCAGGGTCGAGCACAAGGGCTCGAGCGCAAGTAAAAGACCACGAGATAGAAGGATAACCAAGCATGTAAAGAGGAACACATACACGAGATATATAAATGCACACAAGTTTAAGCATGCAAATCTACATGAAGGTTCCTAGTTATAGTCTAGGTCAAGTGTAATTGCCTAATTCTCTATAACCAATGGCTCTGATACCAGTCTGTCACACCCCCGCTAATAGCGGAAACACGGGGAATGTGAGATAGACGGGATCGTCATAACACATGGTATATGATAGAGTAGCAATAAAAATATGATGACAAGCGTGTCATGACGACACCCAACACAAATGGAGACTTTTGTCGTGTATAATCAATGTTCACGACAGCATAGTCATAAGCACAACATAAATGATCACATAAACATTGATAATAGCTTGTAATGTAATATTCCCACAACTCGGGAACAAGTATACAAAAGATCATGTTCAAGCTTTACAAAAGTAATAAACACAAAATACATCCTAGGGTCTCCTCTAAAAGGCAGCACTCCTAGATCTTCATTACCCTGATCACCTGAAAAGAAATGCTTAAAACGGTCAACATAATTGTTGGTGAGCTTCGCAGGTTTTAAGTAATAAAAGATGTTAAGATGAAATCAGTGTGTAAGTTAATAAAGTTACCGCGACTACACTTACGTATAGGCGGTTTTACTAGTTATAAATAGCTACAGCCAAACCTAATGTTCGGTTCCTCACGGAATTGATGGCTGTAAAGAAGTATTCTCAAAGCATGAATAGTTTATTAGGACGTAGCAAGATCCACACAGCGCATACGTGTAGTGCATAACCAAACCAGTCCTTAGGTCCCATTACCAGGATTAATGGTTATATATAAAAAGGTTTTCATAGCATAATAAGTTTAACTTGACGTAGCAAGATCCACACAGCGCATACGTGTCAAGTTAAACATGACGTAGCAAGATCCACACAGCGCATACGTATAGGTTACAACCAAACCAATCTTTAGGTCCCAATTACCGAGACTAATGGTTGTAATGGATGATCGGCTTAGAAGAACCACACAGAAGAACCACACAGAAGAACCACACAGCCGAGAGCATCCAAGGTCAATGGCATCCACAAGTAGTATAATTCAACACGTAGCATCAAATAATAGTGCATGGTAGTGTAAAACCCCTAAGTAATATACATAGGGTAACGTAGCATAATTCAAGTTCATATGGCAGCAAACAGACAGGATCATCATGTAACCCGGTTTGAGCACATTCTTAGTATACCGGGGATGCTTATATATAGGGTCCTCCGCAGCATTCCCACCACATCCGCGATATACATAGAATAATACTTAAACCAGTTACATGACATCCATTTAACCTTAGTATCAATCAACAAGTTTAGCAAGGTAAGTTACTCATATAAGTAGCAGCCAACTTCCACTAAGGAAGGTGCCTGAAATTAAGTAAATAAGTGAGCATTCTTTTCCCCCAAGTAGAAAATGTTTAAAAAGGTTTTATAGGCGTAAAAAGGGGCCACGAAACTCACTGAATAGATGATAGGCACGTATGATGAAAGATTCCAACAGTAGGATGCTATGAACAGTCAAACACCTATTGACAGTTACTGACAAGCATTAATAATGATCATAAGGCATAAGATGGTATCACTAGGCTCGGGCAGTTTCGGTTCGGTCGTGGGTAGTACACACACAAGCAGTCACACACATCTCAGGCTAGGTTATTTTAAATAGTAGGTGCCTGTTAATAGCGTTGACTTTAATCTTTGTGGTCAAACTATGACACTTTATTAGTATTACATTATCGTCGTGAGATCGCCGAAGAGGGGATCCATACGCACACACATCATTAGTCATGCAACAGGACCGGACGCTCGACTGACACTCCATTCGCACGAGTGGACTTTCAGTCGTACGAATTAGCTACTTTCGTACGATTGAACCTTCATTCGTGCGACTAAGCACTCAGTCGTACCATGCAAGACTCAGTCATACGACTCAACCTCCATACGCCCGATTGGACCTTCAGTCGTACGAATCAGCTTCATTCGTACGATTGAACATTCATTCGTGCGATTGGACTTTCAGTCGTACGACTCACGCACAATCGCACACCATTTCATTCGCATTGACTCAATCGCATACAACACTCAGTCGCGTGACTCAGTCGTACGACTCACCCAGTCGTACAGCTTAGTCGTACGATAGACTCAGACGCATAGACTCAGTCGTATAGACTCAGTCGCATACAACACTCAGTCGCACGACTCAGTCGTACTCACCCAGTCGTACAGCTTAGTCGTACGATAGACTCAGACGCATGGACTCAGTCGTACGACTCACCAAGTCGCACGGCTCAGTCGCATGACAGGCCCAGTCGCCCTGTACAGCAGGTCGCGACTGCTGAAGTGCAGAGCAGCGTCCAGCTGCTCCGAGCACGAGTTTTACACCACCAAAACTTCCAGAACACTAATCCTAACATGTCTAGACAAGAAGCACACTCAAGAACACAACATGCAAGCCCACACGACCTCATATGCTTGGATGAACCCGAGCACCCGAAACCCTAGAAAACGCAGAAGTGAAATCGAGCAAGAAACGGGTCAAACGAAGTTATCTACCTACTAGGAACGAGTATACACGATGACACTCGAGATTTGCCGGTGGAAACGCGAGAAATCGAGTGGTTTAGGTGCTAGATTGATGTAGAGAGAAGAAGAAGAAGATGGTCGATGAAGAAGAAGAAGAAGTGTAGAAAATTGCTGGGAAATGGGTATTTATACCCAGCCTAGTTTCTCAAAATGTCAAGTTTAGTCCCCGGCACTTGCCCCCGGGTTCCCAACTTTGTTTCGGTTGAAAAACGTTATAATTTAGTCTTGTTTTATTGATGATAAAATGTTATTAATGTTATTTACAAGTTAAAAATGATTTTGTTCGTGACAATTATTTTATTATAAAAATGACGTGTTTAGTGTTAACGGGGCAAATCTTGGAGAAACGTCTTAAGATAACGACAAGTCAAGCAACGATAGCACACATAGAAGGATAACTAAGCAAGGCAAATATGGTATCCACGTAGTTGGTTTATCAAAATGAGGAATGACCGATAACAAAGGTTAAATCAAACACGCTAAATGACGGACCTTCGGTGACGGATGTCACATAAGAGTATTTTGAAATACCTTAGAAACACTAAGGATATGTTCTTAATATATCGATCTGGTAAGGAGGAGCTCGTTGTAAAGGGTTACACGGATGCGAGTTTCCAAACTGATCGAGATGATTCTCGATCACAGTCAGGATATGTCTTCATTATGAATGGAGGAGCCGTCTCATGGAAGAGCTCAAAGCAAGATGTAGTGGCACTATCTACAACAGAATCAGAATAAATCGCCGCTTCATTGGCAGCTCAAGAAGCTGCGTGGCTTAGGATGTTTATTGTTGATCTAGGGGTCGTTGCTACCATTCAAGACCCCCTAGAGATTTTTTGTGACAACGAGGGTGCGATTGCTTAAATCAAGGAACATCGTGCTCATCAAAAGACTCGGCATATTGAACTGAGATTCAACTACATAAGGGATGAAGTTGAAAAGGGAAAGATATGTATTCGTAAAGTTCACACAGATCAAAACATTGCGGATCCATTCACGAAGCTCCTAGATAGGTCAAAGCATGAAAGTCATACTTGTGCCTTAGGACTTCGATATTCTAGTGATTGGACTTGATCAAATTTTGTATTTGGATATTGGAACTTATGTTATTTGACTTAATTATATGGTTATAATTTTCATTTGTTCTTCTATTTTAGCATGTTTAAATCCGTGAATAAGTAAGTTATCTAAACATCCGTAGTCGATCATACTTGTGGGAATAACTATGAATGTAAGACTATAATGAACTTGGATTGGTTAATAATCATAAGGTATGAATATAGAGCTAGAGGTTGCTACCACGGTTCATTGATATCTATGGGATATAGATATTGTATAGACCCGCTCTCAATTATTTCTGCATGGAATCTTTGTGATTAGTCATAATAGATATTGAGTAAAGGCGAATATCATCGTATCCTCCTACTTGAGATACATATTGGGTCTTGATATTCACCAAGTGTTATACTTTGACTTAGTACTTGCTGTTCTGAAAGATTGGCAGTACATAAGGCTGAGTTCAGGTATGATATAAGGTGACTGTGAGAGACGTATGTAGTCAAGATAGAATTTGTTCCTCTTATTCATTGAGAGTTAGATGTCTAAGGCCTGTTAAAGTTAAATCACGGAGAATGACAATTCTGTGTCTCTGGGATTTAACATGACATCTGTAACAAAGGATAAACGATTGATTCACCTAAATCGTATTCAAGTAAGGTACTTGAAAAGGATGATGTTATTGAATGGCACTTAGTCATATACATTAAGGGTAGCAAACCGTTGCTAGGCGTTATTTGCTGCTTGCATCAATCTGCTATGAATCTTGTGCAAGTGGGAGATTGAAGGAATTGATCTGCCCAAGATACATATTAAATTGATGTGGCTAATGTGATATGATCCAAGTCGGTTCATACCCAATAACAAGCCAAACAAACACCGATAAATATTTATTTGTTGATAAGATCACACAAATAAATATTAGCACCAATTTAGAAACCGGATTTCTAAATCATTGCTTTTGTAAATGAACAATATTATATTGGTAATTTGTTCATGAGAAATCATTTGTTTTATTATTTAAGTTGGTTAAGTAATATCAAACAAAAGTGTGTTATATTTTATAAAATTAAAAGGGTTTTAATTTTATAAAATTAAAGTGCAAGAGTGTATCTTTTATAAAAATTCAAGTAGGAGGGAAACCCACAAGTGGGACCCCATATTCGGCCGCCCCTAAGGTCTTAGGAACCCTCTTGATTTGTTCTTGGTTCATGCAAGATTAACTTCACTTGAACACTTTTCTATCAACACACCTTCTCTCTCACACACAAGAGCAAAAACCTCTCTCTAGCATCTCTCTAAAAATCAGGTTTTAGAGATGAAACAAGGCTGAATTTTCAGCTTTGAATCAAGTGTTCTTGGCTGAAAAATCGATTGTGCAAGAGGGTTTTCAAGTTGGTGTCACACAACCTAGCAAGTGGGTGTTTGCAAGAGCTTGTGGGTATCATCTCTTGAGGGATTCTACATTGAAGTCTTGGCATTCAAACAACTTCATCTAGCCCTCCAAATCCACGGTTCTAAAGGTAGTTCATGTGGTTGATATATATATATATATATATATATATATATATATATATATATATATATATATATATATATATATGTTATGATAGTTTGTTCTTCCATATAAAATATCCTTCTCTTGGGTTTTGATTTAACAAATGTATATGATACATAAACTCATGATTTTCATACAAACTCCGATGTGTTTTACATGTTAAATGGTTAATATGTCTTTGGTAAACATCTACAAAACCCATCAGTAACTACTTGGACTGGCATCCCTTCCCTTTGTCCCATTCTCAGTTTAAGTTTAGGTTTCTTTTGAAAATATTTACCTATTTCACTTAGACTTTGGCTCTGATACCATCTTGTAAGGCCCCATTCCCGGGCACCTCACAGTTGGTCATTCATCGCATATAAACATACAATTATTTAAAACACAGCAGCGGATTTTAATTAAAACCATTTCTCATAATTGAATGACAACTTTTGCAAATAATACAATACGTTTAGCAATTACAAAATACTATAATTGCATTACATCACAAAAATGTCATTGTTATACTAATGGATGTCATCCCAAAAATGCCAATTAGTTCCCGAGCACCTCACAATTGGTCATTCATTGCACATAAAACATACAATTATTTAAAACACTGCAGCGGATTTTAATTAAAACCATTTCTCATAATTGAATGACAACTTTTGCAAAGTAGTACAATACGTTTAGCAATTACAAAATACTATAATAGCATTACATCACAAAAATGTCATTGTTATACTAATGGATGCCATCCCAAAAATGCCAAGTAGCTGCCCCGTGCCATCCTCAGCAACTTCTACCTACCAACTGGAAAACACATAAAAGTCAGCGTTGCTGAGTGAGTTCTAGTTTTATAAATAAATACTTTACTTTCAATATAACCTTTCTTTACTTTCATACGCGGTCATGCATCATACGTACAGATAGAGAATATTGCTTTTAACTTTCATTAACATTCATCATTCACCATTATATTCATAGCAGGTTTTCATTTCATGCTTTTCATTAACATTTTCTTACTTTCGTTCTCATTCTTTCGTAACGTACTTATTATCATTCTTTTACTTTCATACTTGTTTACTTACTTTCTTTCTTTCGTTCTTTCGTACGTTACGTCATTATTTTACATTCATATGGATTGATGAACAATACCCCGAACATTGTGCACAAAGCTGAAGCTGGACATGTGGTAATTAAACCAAGAACATTGTGCACAAAGCTGATCCAGTCACCTAGGGCAAGACATCTCTCCCATTCATTCAAACCAATTGGTCCTACCCCGAACATTGTGCACGAAGCTGATGTTGGACCTGTGGTAATAAAACCTGAACATTGTGCATGAAGCTATGTGCATCCTTTGGGGTAGCTAACCCGCATCAGAGTTGAGCTAATGACAACATGGTCGTGCACCTCCTTTCATTTTGCTTGCAAGCCGTTCTTTCGTTCATTACGTTTTACTTTTCATCATTGTTATCTTTCATTTCGTTACGTTATTCTTTACGTTCTTTCATTCGCTTGTCATACTACGTAAAGTAATAACATAATATATAACATATTTTGTAACATAATATAAATACGGTCAATCATCATTAAAAGATAACACGTTGTACATACCATACATCATTCATACATTCCATAACCTTAAAACATCTCATAATTATGCTTAAAATGGGTAATCATTACTCATAAGTCAACTTTGGTCAAACCCTAGACTTTCTTCTTTTTCCTGAATTTCAGAATATTCTAAGTGTCTAGACGCATGGGCACTATTTGGGCGTTTCTGCCCTGTTCAGACGTTTTGCCACTATGTAGACGCTGGACTTACACCTGGTCACTTTTCACTTAGACGCATGGGCCTATTTAGGCGCATGGGCACTATTCAGACGTTTGGGCCTAACAGTCATCCTGAGCAACATTCTAGATGGTTGGGCACTATTCAGCCGCATGGGCCCGACTTAGACGCATGGGCACTTAGGTGGTTGGGCACTGTTTAGGCGGTTGAGCTTTTGGGCGGTTAGGAACACTTAGAAAATTAAACCGTTGGACGCATGGACTGCAGTTTAGACGTTTAATCAATTAACTTTTACTAATCAACTTATTTTCAGTCCCGAATCCAAATCTAACATGTTCTAAGCTTAGTTCTTACATTCTAAGCAACAAATTACATTCTTAATCATAACCATAACATCGTTTACACCCAAAACATACACCCACCCTGTACACATTCACACACACATACGGGTAGAAACTCATTTTTATAAAAACATGCACACATGCATTTTCCAGCCCCAAAGTTGTTCAAAACATGATAAAAGGGGGTTCTAGAACTAACCTTAGCTAGTTTCGTGTTTGAACCCTGCTCTTGAACTTTCTTAGTCGTGTTTACCACTTAAAACCCGGACACATACACCACCCGAACATACAATAACACCTTTAAGCATATTACCGAGACTAGAACTATTTATAACATCACAAAACCAAGAATTCTTACCAAAAACTTCGAATTCTCCTTCTTCTTCTACTACTTCTAAGAGTTTTCTCCTCTGTTCTCTCTCTAGTACAAAATGGGAAAAGTGTGCAGGCAAGAGTGGGCGGCCAAGCCCACTTTTGTACCAACTTTTTGATATTTTGTCATTTTGACACTTTTAACCCTTCAACTTGGGTCTTATAGCTTTTCTTTCTTTTCCTTTACTTTTATTTCTTTCTTCATAACCTTAAAATAACCGGGTGTTATAATACAACACTTGGAAAATTTTGAAGTTTTTTAACTTTTTTCGCGTGAAAACTCTAAGTTCTCGCGCGAAAACTACAAGTTTTCAAAATTAACTTCTCGCACGAAAGGTTAAGTTTTCACTTGAAATTGAATTTTGACTAGAGGTCAACTTCTCACACGACCAGTTTTTTCCATGCAAAAACATTTGAATGTTTTCGTGGCTGTTCAAATGTTAGAGAACTTTTCGCATGCGATAACTGTTAAACTTCAAGTTTTTTCAATCCGTTGATTTAAAGTGTTTTGACCATCAAATCATGTTTCATGTTGTCGAATTTATTTAATTTTAATGTTTATTTGTCCTTTAAGTTTCGGTCAAGTTTCAAACTCAAACAAATCTAAGTCATTAATGTCAATATATGTTGATACATATTGATGTACCTAGTTTATGTTTAGAAATGTAAAAGTCTTTCATGTCTTACATATATGTAATCAATGTAATGAATTGAATGAATGTTATATGAAGTGTGTTGTGATGTTAATTTATGCTTGATTATGTCATGATATCATTATATTGAATGTTGTTCAACATGGTTCTAAGTCAATAAGAACTTAGAAGTATGTTTTAACTTATCCATGTGATAGTTCATGAGAATGGACCATGCTAATGGACCATACGCATGAACATATCATGCTTATGGACCAGTCGCAAGACTGAAACAGAAGACTGGATCAGTCGTACAACTGAGACATAAGATTGAGTCAGTCGCACGACTGAACCTTCAATCGTGCGTATGAGTCAATCATATGATTCAGTCGTACGACGTACGATTGAAGGTAGAAAACCTATAAATACACGTAATTCGTGGAAAAACATAACACTTCGATACATACGTACCCTAGCCGTCCAGAGCGTACCAAAACGCCAATCCAAGTTCATAGTTCATTTCTGATCAATTCTTGTTCGTTCTTAACGTTTGTTTCATCGTTAGATTGATCAGGATAATCGTTCTCATTGATTGGATCACCAATCAAATAGGATTCAACACTATTTGATTCGGTATAACACAGAATCTATTAGTGCACCATATGAAATCGATCCTAACAATATATGTAATGCCTGGAAATATCAAGTGAAAGAAGGCAGACCGAAGTTTTTACGTGAAATGAACTTCTTGCATGAAAAGAGATGAAGCAGGCAAAGTCGTCACATGAATAAGCTCTTCGCGTGAGAAGTAGGCAAAAAGTAGGGCTGGGTATAAATAGCTACGAACACCCACGCCTGACACTTACTTACACGAAAAATGTTGTTACTAAGAGAGAAAACAGCTGTTTAGAGAGAGAAAGTGAGGTATGTAACTCGTGTAGTAGCTTGTGTTATGTACTAAGAAGCTTTTATTGATGAATATTATGCGTGGATATGTAGTTTTTGTTCGGTAAGAGCTTCGAGAAGGTCGAGTTTGTGCTGAAACTTCACGAGGTGAGTTTCTAGCCCTTTTTTACACCATTATTACCTTTTGGGGCAATTATGCATACTAAAATACTCGTTTTATGCTTGTATTATGATGTTTATGAGGTTAAGCATGTTAGAACAGCTCTTTACGCGATAAGTTATGTGACTGGGCGGGAAAACCTGTAGTTTTCGTGTGAGTAGTTAGGTTCTACTTTATGAGATTTGAATCTGCCAGGTTCTCGCGCGAAAGGTGTAGTTCTCGCGTGATAGTAAATTCTTGGGCGATAGTATGTTTTCGCTATATGTAGTTTTCGCGCGACTGATGTGATGTGATGTGCATGTTTTGAATGTAGCGAAGTTCTTGTGCGAGAGGTTAGTTTTCACATGAGATGATGTTGATGTATGCCTAGGTTTTCACATAACCCGCTCTGATGTTTGTGATGCTTGTGATGTGTTATCTTTCCATGATGTAATGACTATTAAAACTGTATGTTTATGATGCAACTTTACTTGATAAGTATGTATGAATAAGTAAAGTATTATGTAATGAAAGTGAAAGATAACAATGATTGAAAGTGGAAAGAGATAAATTAATGAAAGTCTTACAAGTAAATGATGAAGGTTCGCAACTCAATGAGGTAGTTGTTTGCTCAACTGTGTGCGGGGTAGCTAACCCTTGAGTATGCGCAAAGGGGTCTATTCTTTGTGACTGACCAAGATGTGAAAGGATACTTGCTGCGTACCCTTGTACTATGTCAGCTTTCGAGCATGACGTGGGGGTTTATTTATGAATTCTGACACAGTACCAGCCATTGGGCATGACGTGGGGGTATAGCATATGGCAGGATCTATATAAGGAACAAAGTATTGAACGAAAGAATGAAATGTACGATGATGAATGATGATGAACAATGATGAAAAGATAATAAATAATTATTATCAAGATATATGTATGACGTATGATCTCATAAGAATGTAAAGGAATTATTTTGCGAAGTAATGTATTTAATTTAAATAAACTAGAACTCACTCAACGTCGCTAACTTTTTGTATGCATAATAGTTGATAGGTGATTATTGATGCTGAGGAGGTGCAGACATGGATGCACAAGATACTGGGAAAGATTTCAAGACTGACATCCACATTTTTTATAATGATATCGTATTAATAAAAATTTTGAAATATACACTTAACAATATGATGATTTGACATGATTTTTGTTATTCATGAAAATTTTAATTCCACTGCAAAATGATGTGTTTTAAATGTTTTATGCGATGAAGGTCCAACTGTAAGCGTCTCGGGAATGGGGCCTTACAATATACCTTAATAAGTGATTTGCAATCTATGGAGATCAGAATGAACAATTTTATCAAGTTTGATAGAGTTTCGACACTTAGAATTTTGAGATGAAATTTCAGAGAACAATTTGTCGAGTAGTTTACTTTTCGCACAACTGTCCTTTATATAGCATTCAGACTTCTCGCGCGAGAAGTCTGAGTTCCCGCATGATGATCTTTTCGCATGAAAGGAAACTTTCGTGTGAAATGTTCATTTTCTTTGAAATTCTAACTTTTTAATTTTTCAATTTAATTATCTTATTGAGCCTTTTGAAATGTTATAAAATTGATTATGTTTAACTAAGTGTTTACTTTTATTCAAACACCCTTAATTTTGAACATTTTATAATACTAAGTCTAAAACTGTTAAACAAACACACATTTTTAACAAAATCAAAATGAAAATAACTATTCTAACAACTTAAATCTTTTGGTAAATTTCAAGTATATGATCATATTTCTTTGAAATTGATCATTGACATCATCCAACATTATTATAATAGGATTGGTTACGTTGATTGTCAATATATTGTATCCTCGTTATGCATATACTCCAAGTTCTACTTAGACACTAAAGTTATGGTTTTATAATGTTTTGGTTAAGTTATGTTGGAGCAAAAGAACAATGAGCCAGATCAGAAAAACCTTTAAGTCCCACAGACATCACAACAACTGCAGAAGACTTCATCAGCTGATGATGACAACAACTGAAGACATCAGCTGATGTACAAAGACTGAAGACATCAGCTGAAGTACAAAGACTGAAGACAACAACTGAAGACATCAGCTGAAGATATCAGCTCATGACAACAACTAAAGTTCAAGTCTGAAGTTCAAGTACTAAAGACTTCAGAGGTTGTCATAACAGCTGAAGAAGTACTCTTCAGTTGTTGTGATGGTTTTCTTTTTCCGTAGTTTCCTTTCCGTTGTTTCCTTTCAGTAGCTTCTTATCAGTAGTTTTCTTTTATGTTTCAGTACTTTGTAAAACATCTGAAGAGCATGTTCTTCAGACGTTGTAGTTTCAGTAGTTTCTTTTCAGTAGTTGTAATAGTTTACACTTGTCTTTTGTAAGAAGATGTCAGCTGTTAGACATCTTCAGTAGTTTAGTCTCTTTCAGCAGTTGTTGTAATAACGGTTAGATGTCACTGTCAAGTGACATCAGCTGACGTCATCTTTCTATAAATATACCTTTTGTCACTGTAATAATGACGTCATCTTTGAAAGGATCTAAGCATCAGCTGACCTAATTGTAAAGGCGCCGAAGCGTGTGTTGAATGAAAATATACCTTTTGGCAGAAATTCTCTCTCTCTCTATAACCATAGTGTTTCATTGATTCATCTTGTGTGTTCTTGCTATAATTTGTTCTAATTCGTACGCTATTCCGCTGCAAATCCAATCTAATTGATCAAACTAGATGCTTAGATCCTTTCAAATGGTATCAGAGCGGGTTAATCATTGATCGATTTAATAATTGATCATTGAAACTGCTCTTTAGACATGTACGTTTGATCGAATTAGCAAATTTGCAAGAATCGGTTATAGGGATTGAGTTTCTACTGCTTCTGGTCATTCAATTTGAGGTTCTATATGGTTTTGAGCTAGATTTACTGGAATTACTTTGAATTTGCTTAAATTTGTTCAATGGCGACACCAACAAATGATCCTCACAATACTGGCTCCTCAACAAAGCCACCGATGCTTGTTAGGAGTAAGTATAACATATGGCAACGACGTATGCTCCATCACTTGTCAATCAACAGCACAGGTTGTTGGAAATCAGTGGTGCATGGACCATACAAGCCGATGATGAGTACTCCGGAAACAAATGAGAGGGTTCCGAAGAAACCTGATCAGTATTCGGATGAAGATCTAAAGATGTTCGAAATAGATGCTAAAGTCCATGGAATTCTGGCCATGGCACTGCCTAATGAAATCTATTCAGGGCTTATGCATCATGAAACTGCTCATGACCTCTGGTTGCTTTGAAAGAACAATTTGTAGGAACCGATGAGGTCTTAGAAAATACTACGGAAATCCTTGCCCAACAATATGAGACATTCTCTCATAGGAAGGGTGAGACTCTAACTCAACAGTTTGAGCGATTCTCATGTTTGATTTCTAAGCTGAAAATGGTTAAACAAGAGTATTCAAACAGCCAGATGAACAACCGATTCCTCGGATCCCTGCCTGAGAGATGGGACACATACACTATTGTCCTACGCTCTAGTGCAAATCTGAGCACTCTATCTCTCACCCAACTTCATGGGAAACTGCTGACATTTGGAAGAGAGATAGAACAAAAAAGGAAGTTGTCCCCATCTGGAAAGCTCACTGATGACTTTGTATCAGGCAATACTGCACTGATAGGTCAGGAGTCAGAGTATGCTACATCAGAAAGTGCCAATGATGAGCATATTGATTTCTCTGCTAATGTAGAACATGCTTTTGTTGGTGTGGATGGTAGTTCAGGTGGCAGCCGTGATAACTGGTGCTTTTTGATGGAAGATTTGAAGGGCATTCCAGATGATGATCTGGAAGAGATGGATATTTTGAGCCAAATGGCAATGATCAATATCAGATCTCAAAAGTTTTACAACAAACTGGTAGGAATTCCCTAATCTCTCTGACAAAACCAAAGTTGGTTTTGACAATAGCAAGTTGAGGTGTCACAAGTGCCATAGGCTTGGACACTTTGCTAGAGAGTGTAGATCATCTGGATCTAACTCATCTGCACCCTTTGTGACCTTTCCAAGCAATAGCTCACAAAACAAAGGGTAACATTCCACTAGTTCTGGTCATCCATCACAAGCTCAGTCATCACCTGCATATTTCGTCCCTCAAGGTCATATGCTTCCTTACCCCTGCTATTACATGCCTCAGCCAAACCAAGTTCAAGCACCCATTGCTCAACAACCACATGCCCTCCCTGAGCCTCAACCATCACAATCTCATCAACAATCTCAACCTCAACAACACAGCTTCTTCTGTTGGATCATGATAAGGCTGGTGCAACAAAAATGCTTCACATAGTCAATTTTTGGTACTACATTCAAAGGCTTCCGAAGCTGAGAAGAGATCTTCCAAGAGTCTGAAGGACAGCTTCCGAAGACAAAGTCTGAAAGAGCTTCCGAAGACAAAGTCTGAAAGAGCTTCCGAAGACAAAGTCTGAAAGAGCTTCCGAAGACAAAGTCTGAAAGAGCTTCCGAAGACAAAGTCTGAAAGAGCTTCCGAAGACAACGTCTGAAAGAGCTTCCGAAGACAAAGTCTGATCAAAGAGCTGAAGACAAAGTCAGCTTCCGAAGACAAAGTCTGATGAAAGAGCTGAAGACAAAGTCTGAGCTTCCGAAGACAAAGTCTGATGAAAGAGCTGAAGACAAAGTCTGCTTCCGAAGACAAAGAAGACTCCAAGCCTCGGAAGAAGCAGTCTTCCGAAGTATAAGTGGCTTCGGAAGAAGTTATTCTTCCGAAGTACTTTATCCTTCGGAAGACATTGCTATGTCCAGCAGATAAAAGTATGGTCCCTGACAGTCCGCTGCAGACCTCTGATACAGCATGCATCTTCCTAAAGAGCCATGTTGTTGACCATACTTTATTCTACTGTTCACCTTTTTATGATAGTACATGTTACTAACTTTAGTTGGTGACAAAAGGTAAGTCAGGGACATGTCCTGACTACCAACTCTCAGGCAAAATGTCTGAAAGACCTCACCTAGAGTCTTGTAGTACAGATGTAAGGTTAGAGGTGTCCAGCTGGTATCAAAGTATATCCGGCTGTATAGTATTATATATATCTTCTCCCTGTAACTCTTTAGACAGCGATTTGAGTCCAAGTGTCTTGTAATCCTTTGAGTTGAGAAGCATATATAAAAGTACCTTGAAAATTTACTTGCTGTGTTAATTTTCTTACTGCTTGTTACTTGTTATATTGTGATCAACTTTTCATAGACTGCTTGCTGAGTGTTGATTCACAGTGAGTTGAGAGAAAAACCCCACAAATCCGATCCTGTAATTGGTATCAGAGCTTCAGGCTCTTGATTATGAGATCTTACCATCCTAATCAACCTGTTTTTCACTCCTCACCACAATCCACTCACTCAAATGGCCGCTCTCTCCAAGGCTGATATGGAAACTGGTACCTTGACCAAGTCCCCAATGATCACCCCTGAAGACTTTGACACATGGTGTATCAGGATGGAAGGCTTTATCAAGTGTCAAGATTCAAGGATGTGGGACTCCATTGTCAATGGTCCTTTCATACCAAGCACTACATCTACCACTGGTAATCGCATCATTCCAAAAGATGTTGATGATTACTCAGAGGAAGACAGGAAGAGAATAGAGCTAGATCAAAGGGCTATGACTTGTCTCCAAACTGCTCTCCCCAACTCCGTCTACAGACGCTTCAAGAAGTGCAAGACTGCTAAAGATTTATGGGAAGCATTGAAGCTGATGTATGAGGATCCAAGGAAACCCAAGAGAACAAGAAAGATCTCTTGAAGCAGCAGTTTGAGAACTTTACTTTCAAGGCTGGTGAGACCTTGACTCAACAATACCTCAGGTATGTTGAGCTAGTAGATACTCTGGCGGATATTGGAGTAGCTCTTGAGAACAGAGACATAGTTAGGAAGTTCATGTCTTCTCTTCCTAAACTATGGACTCACTACTGTGTTGTCATCAAGAGAACTTCGGACCTTAAGACTCTTTCTCTCACAGAGTTGTATGGTATCCTAAGTGCGTTTCAGATGGAGAAACATGCAGAACTCCTCTGACCACTCCAATAACCAACTGAGTTCAGCCCTTCATGTGGTTGAAAGGGAAAGCATGGAACCACAACATCAGTTGCTATGCTACCCTGACAACTCACATACTGGACCCTTCATCACTCTACCTGAGACTCCAAAGTCTCAAAAGGTTCAACACAACTCCTTTCAGGATAGTTGTGCCTTTGTCTCTGGAAGTGGACACTCTGGTGATTTTGAATACTGCTTTGATGATCTTGAGTGCTTCAGTCCAGATGATGTGGAGTATATGGACATTGTCCAGCAGATGGCTCTTTTAACTTACAGAGCGAAGAAGTTCTTCAAGAGAACTGGAAGGCAATTCCCTCAAAACCCAGTCAACAGCAAGTTTGGGTTTGATAAGAGCAAAGCAAGGTGTTACAACTGCAACCAACTTGGTCACTTTGCTAGGGAATGCAAGGCTCCCAGAACAACCCGGAACCCCACAGGCCTCCACACATCCCACTGCTCCCAAGCATGAAGAAAAGTCACAGAAACAGCTGTTGTTGCTCAGAAGTTGACTGGAGCTTCATGGTACAGGATGTGACTCCCGCTCAAGCACTCATGGCCGGAACAGATGATGATCAGGTATATGAACATCTTTGTACTGCTGCCTGTATTGCTAAAGTTAAATTGTATAAGGATTACATTTGGAAATCAGATCTGAGATTGAGTCTTTAAATGTGCTAAAATCTGACTTTAAGAGAGCTGAATCTGACTATCAAAGGAAAATTGATGAGTTAGAGAAAACTGTGTCTCTTTTAAAACATGAAAAGACTAACTATAAGACTCAAATCAAAGATCTAATCTCCAAACTTTCTGAAGTTCAAGCCCAGTTAGTCACAGCTGAGGCTCAGGCCAGGAAGCAAGCTATTGCTGAGCAAAGCTTCCAAACTATTCTTGCATCAACCTCTCATTCCAAAATGTTTTATCAAAACAAAGAAGGGTTGGGAACCAGTGAAATAGCTCCACCACACTCTTATGAGTCTATTAGACTACCTAGATGTGGTACTGAAGAGCAAGAGTTCCAACTGCTGACCCTTCTCCATTGGAACTAGAGGATGAAGTGAAAATAGTGGCCTCCACAGGGGAGAAACAGGAGGATACACCCATCTCCACCTGTGATGATCAAATCCTAACCACCAAGGCAAGAAGAAGTAGAGCTAAAGCTGCTAGAAGGACTGCCAAGAAAGTTGCAGAGTCCAAGCTTAAGTTTGACCCTAAGCAAAAGGGTGTCTTCATTTCTGCCGGATTTCAAGTGGTAGGTACTCCTGATTCAGGAAAGGAGTGTAGTACCAACACTCCTGTCCTACTGAAGGATCAGAAGTTGAAAGGGAAAGTTTCTGATGACGAGAAGAAACCCAAGAAACAGCAACCTGCAAGTTCCCAGAAGACTAACATTGCATGCATAATGTGTGGTCTGCACAACCACATGGCTAAAGATTGTTACTACAATCCAGCAAGCACACATTATGCAAATAATGTTAGACAAGAAGGAGTCAGAGAAAGTTTCTCAGTTGGACCACTTCAAAAGGTCCAAATGATGAAAAAGGGAAAGTTGGTCTCGGAAGCCAAGTTGCTTTCGGAAGAAACTGCTTCTTCCGAAGGAAAATGACTTCGGAAGCCAAACCTTCTAAGGTTCGGAAGAACAAGAAGGCTCCCTTGAAACCATCTCAGAAGAAGACTACTTCGGAAGAAAAGGTGGTGAAGGCTTCTTCCGAAAAGAGAGAAGCTTCGGAAGAAGGCCATGCTGCACAAGCTTCAACAAGCTCATCCTCAAAGATCAACCCAAAGGATGGATTGGAAGATCAAGGAAGATGCTGCAGCCCCAAACCTCTTCTTCAACAATGACCTCTATTGAACCCATTGCATATCTTTTGTTCAATTATGTCACTATCCTTGGAAGAGCCCAAGACCTGCAAGGCTTGGGCTTCCAAACAAACTAACCATCTCATCTTATGTGCTGGGACATCCATTTGACAAGAACAACAATATCTGGATTGTAGATAGTGGATGCTCCAGGCACATGACAGGGAACAGATCTCTCCTTCAACAATTCCAGAACTTTGATGGAGGGCCTGTCCAATTTGGAGGTGAGGCCGGAGGATATATTTTTGGCAGAGGAAGTATATCCAATGGCAAAAAACATTGACAAAGTTCACTTGTCAAACAGCTTGAACACAATCTGTTAAGTGTCTCTCATTCTGTGACCAAGCATCAGATGCTTTTCACAGAACATGAGTGCATTATCCTCAGACCAGGGATGACAATTCCCCGGAATTGGTGCTTCTCAGATCTCCCAGGAAAGGGGATATGTACAAGCTAGATATGAACATGCTTCTCCTATGGGTGAAGTATCATGCTTTCTTCCAAAGCTGATAGTGATGAGTCAACACTATGGCATAAACGCATGTGTCATGTGAATTTTAAAACAATGATAAATTGGCTAAAAATAACTTGGTACATGGTTTGCCTAAAGGAATTTTTCTGCAAAGATAACTGTGTTGCATGCCTGAAAGGGAAACAACACAGATCATCTCATAAATCCAAATGTGTTAACTCTATCACTACTCCATTACACTTATTGCACATGGATCTCTTCGGACCCACAAGTATAATGAGCATTGGAAGGAAATCATACTGCCTTGTGATCGTTGATGATTTACAAGATTTACATGGGTATTCTTTTTAAGTAAAGATGAAACTGCTGAAACTTTAAAATCTTTTATTCTTAAAATAGAAAATCAAATTGATCACAAGGTTAAGATCATTAGAAGTGATCAAGGGACTGAGTTTAAGAATTTCGTTCTTGACTCATTCTGTGACTCAAAAGGGATTGCCAGACAATATAGTGCTCCCAGAACTCCTCAACAAAACGGTGTTGCTGAGAGGAGGAATAGGACACTTATTGAGGCTGCTCGGACCATGTTAGCTGATTCAAAGCTGCCTCTAACATTCTGGGCAGAGGCAGTCAGCACTGCATGCTATGTGCAGAACAGGGTTCTTGTAGTGAAGCCCCATGGAAAAACCCCTTATGAGTTATGGAACAAGAGGCCACCGTTCATTGGCTTTCTAAGGTCCTTTGGCTGCAGGTGTACCATACTTAACACAAAGGACAACTTGGCAAAGTTTGCTGAGAAGTCGGATGATGCTATCTTTATTGGATACTCTTCTAGCTCCAAAGCTTATAGAGTATACAATATCAAGAATCAACAATTGAGGAGTCGTCTAACATAGTTGTTAATGAGCACACTCTTGTGTTAGGGGGAATGGACCTGAGTATATCTTTGATTTAGAATTGTTTCCAAACTATTCTAAACCATCTTGTGAGAATGTTTCAGCTGGAACAGGTGCTCAAAGTGATGCTGATGCTGATGCAGGTCAACTATATGAGCTTCCCAGACCTATTCCAAATTCTCCAAGAGCTGAAGGCAACAAGCTTCAACTATTCACAGATCTGACAGTGTAACTATCTCCAGAAATAGTGAAGCTTCAACAAGTGAATCACTTGATCAACCTCAAAGTTCCTCAGGTGATCCACTACAACACCAGGTTGAGGGAAGTGGTATTCTGAAGGAACAGGCAACTGTTAATACTACTTCACAACCAACCATTGATGATGTTTCTCAATCATTCAATCAGTCCTCATTGAATGACTCTGAAACAGCAGTTGGACAGAGTGATCCAGTTCCTGATCAGAATATGTCTAACCTAGACTTATCTCTGCAACTGGAAGTGATTCCTCGTCTTAGGATTCACAACACTCATCCAACTGAGAACATCATAGGAATGTCTCTGAGGGTGTGAGAACAAGAGGACAAACTCATCATGGGAATGTCTGCTTGTACTCATGCTTCCTGTCTCAGATGGAACCAAAGAAGGTAGAAGATGCCTTAAAGGATAGTAGTTGGGTTGAATCATGCAGGAGGAGCTGCTTCAATTCAGAAGACAAAAGGTCTGGAATCTATGCCCACTACCATCTGGTCAAGTACCCATAGGCACAAAATGGGTATTCAGGAACAAGAAAGATGATAGAGGCTTGATTATCAAGAACAAGGCAAGACTAGTAGTTCAAGGGTACACCCAGGAGGAAGGAATTGATTATACTGATGTCTTTGCACTGTTGCAAGACTTGAGGCAGTTAGAATCTTCCTTGCTTATGCTGCATCCAAGAACTTCACAGTCTACCAACTTGATGTCAAGTGTGCTTTTCTATATGGGATATAGATAGGGAAATCTATGTGGTCAATACAATTTAAGCCCTGTTACAAAAGATCTTTAAATTATTCCAAGTGTAAATTTCTTCCGAAGAGGAATTAGCTCTCGGAAGATATTCCTGAATATCTTCCGAAGCCAAATTTCTCAAAGGAAATTTTTCTTCTCGGAAGAGTTTTTGGTCTCGGAAGAAGCGATTGATTTTATATCAGATCTACTTCCGAAACTTATACAACTCTCCATTCGGAAAGACAACTTTCCCTTCGAAGCAATGCCTTGCTTCGGAAGATAAAGTGCCTCAAAGGACAATTTTACCTTCGGAAGCAATATCATGCTTCGAAAGAGAAATTGCCCTCGGAAGAAAATTACCTTCGGAAATGTTTTACCCTCGGAAGAAAGGTTTTTATATGTAACGATATCTTTTGGGCCCCCCTCTGTAAAAAGTAAAGATTTTGTTGATGATGGTCAGATTATTTAAAATTATCTTTGCCGCCACTGTCATTTCTCCTCCGTAAACCACCATACCACCCACAGTAACCCAAAACAGTTACCCTATTACCACCACTACCACTATTCACCCCTTTTAAATAATCTTGACTCATCAATTTCATCTTCTTTTACCACTTTACAGCCCTAACTGTTCCCTTCACTGTAAAACCCTCAATTTCACCCAAAATTTCAAGCTTACCTTTTCTCCAATGGCGCTAAACCCTCAGCACAACCAAGTCGCGTTACTTGACTCGTCAAGGGATGCCGACTTCACCCAAATCATCACCTTTCTCACCGAATCCACCTACCTCACTGCACTACAGTTAACCCCACCGTATACTCCAACCATATGTCAGAATTTTGGAGCAACGGTGAAACTGCAGTACTGAATGGGGTTCGAGTCCTGAGAACCCAAGTTTGTGGCCAAGCTGGTCATCAATGAACAGCTCATCAGGGAGCATCTCGAGCTTCACGATGATGGGGCTCCTACTGAGTTCCCCCAGGAAGACTTGGAAGGCACCTATATCCTCATAGGATATTGAGGCGATGTCAGCAGGTCTACAGTATCAAGTTCAACTTCTCTTACCATTGGAAGTTCCTGCTGCACATTGTCCTACATTGCCTCTCCAACAAATCAGGGGTTGGGATCAAATCCCATATGAACTAGGATGCTAGTTCATGGGTTGGTGAGAGGCCTCAGATTCAATTACTCACGATTTGTGTTGAACAACCTAATCGCCAATCTGAGCAGGGATACATTCTTCATGTATCCCCGATTTCTTCAACACATAATCAACTGTGAGATGGAACCAAGCAAGCTTGTCTGCGCAGCTGCTCTTCCTGTTCCACACATGAGGCCTACCATCTTCAAGATACTGAAGAAGATGTCCACCAACTTCACTGGACGGTACACTCCATTACCTCCAGAGATGACTGAGCGCATAGCTCCTGGTGACATCCCTGTTATCCCCACAGTGATGAACCCACACCAGCAACATCCACCACAATACCAAAACCTTCTTTACCCATCAAAGCTACATATCAGAGACCCCCAAACGAACCCTTGTTCAATCTACTCTGATTGAACAGCTCCTTCTATTCACACCCAAATGACTAGAGTGGAATCATGGGCTCCCACTCAGTCCGAGGTCACACCATCCTTCACAATTGACCTCAATGTGGGTTTTGAGCCTCCTCAGTCTCAAACCCCTGAGCCCGAACCCCAAGCCTTAAGCCCACAGGGTGAGTCTTACACTCCCCTGTGCAGCCTTCTAGGGACAGCCCCACCATAGGCTCAATGCCTGTAGACATTGATCAAGGTCCCGGGTCAGTAGGACTAACCACCCTCTCTTTCACTGACCTTTTACTCCGCACTGATGAAGAGATTACATCTCTCCATGGCCATGAAGTTGATCTACAATCCCCACTGAAAGATCAACAGAGCCAAGAGGGATCCCTTGTCTCTAGCCCCCATCAGAAGCCAGCTACTGAGGTGAGTCCCACTGATGTGAGGGGACTCATGAGACTCAGCTGCCACTACTCAGAGTCTCTCATTGAGCTCTCAGGACAGTGTAACATCATTAGGACTGAGTCTACGGCAACTAACTTTGCCCATTGACATTCTGACAGAGATGACTCTGAGCAAAGGAAACCAGGGTGCCAAGAAACCACATCTGGTGGTGAGAGTGAGCATACTAGGTATGTTTCTCATCTCCCCGTGATTCTTCTTATGAAGATGAGGGAAGTAT
>CM044005.1:30138190-30275690 GCA_024085815.1 Flaveria linearis
ACTATCAAAACCATCAAACCATCCTATGACGACTCACCTTCATCATCTTCTTCATCTTCATCATTTTGTTGAGAATGATCACTTCTCTTCAACGCGCTCATGACTTGACTTTGGATTTGACTTTGCATTTGTGTCATCATATTAGTCATCATCTGTGACTGTCATTGTTCTTGCTCACTGGCCAGTCTCGCTGCTATCATCTCCTCAACCTCAGATTGTGAAAACATCCGCTGATCTGTTCACGAGGTGAGGTGGGGGTTGTGAAGGCACGCTCGGTATTGAACCGATGCCACGTTCCAACCCGAGCCGCTCCCCCAAGACCTGGCACATGATATGTTTCTCTGACATTTCTGGATGTTGTTGTTGAAGCGCGACCATTTGCTCCTTTATAGTTTACAAAAAAAATAAACAATGTTATATTATGGTGACATATATCGCCGCAATAAATCAATTGCGACGAAAATTTTAATTATTTAAATATTAAACGATTTAATATTTAATTAATATTTATTACGACGAATATCACCGCAAATGAGTTAGCGGATTTTTCCCACCTTTAGAAAAGATTTTCATGATATTAAAAAAATCAAAATAATTATTTTTTATTTTATCGCGACGAAATCTCGCCACAAAAAAATTTTTTGACTTGAAAAGTTAAAAAAGTTATTTTTTTTGTCGTTTTGTGCCTTTTTTATTTACGACGAATTCCTTATCGCCGCAAAAAATTTGGTCGCAAAAAACAGTTTTTCTTGTAGTGTTACTTCATTATATTATAATTTTTCTGAAAGAACACTAAAACTTATGGAGTAATTTTTTTGTCTAATTTGGTACCATTCTGTTGGCGAAGCACGTTGCTTGAGAAGGACAGATCTTATAGACACTCTTTATGCTGCACTTCCTTCGGGAACCGTCAAGTTCGACTCCCAACTTGAATCTATAAACTTGGACACGGATACTAATAAACCAATTCTACGATTTGTAGATGGAAGCTTCATTATTCCTAAGGTATTCATGACTTGATTGGTACAAAAAGTATAACTTGATCAGTTATAATGCTATAATGTCCATTATTTTGCAATAGTCTTGTTGGTTATTTTGACAATTTTCGCACAAGATCCATAGAATAACATACTTATTGGTGTTTGTAGGTTGTAATTGTTGTGATGGCAAGTCGATAGTTGCTAATTTCCTTAACCTCCAGCCTACAAAGATGTTCCCTCAATGTGCAGTGAGAGGCTTAACAAACTACCCACATGGTCATCCATCGGCCATGTGTTTACTAGCTTCATAAAAAATGGCATGCTTGTGGGTGTAGTTCCGATTAACAATAACATGGTTTATTGGTTCTGTGCAAAATCAAACATTCCTAAAGGTTGTTTATCATCAAATAATATGTCAAATTCACTTAGTTGTTACATAGCTTATGTCCTTTTTATTATGATAAACAGATGAGAGAATTTGGAAAAATCCCGAGGTGCGCGACAATACACCCTAGAGTGGCTAAGCAACCATCCGCAGAAATTCAACAAATGATTAAAAACGTGGACATGAATTCATTGTCTATTACACACTTAAGATATCTGCCCCATGGGACTTGCTAACGGGTACATATTTTAGAGGCACGTGACAGTTCTGGTGATGCTATGCATGTCAGGGTCCCTATTTGGGGCAAGGTGGTTCAGCAGCGCTAGAAGATGCGGTTGTGTTGCTAGAAATATGGCTCAAGTGGGTTTGAACCACGTTGAAAGTGAGAGTAAGATAATCATGCATAGAGTTGGGGAGCATTGAATCGGTTTGTAAGACAACGACGAATTAGAGTTGTTCGAATGTCATTGCAAGCTACCTCATTGGCATGCTATTGGGTACGTCTTCACGTCTAAAGAAGATAATATGGACCATGTTATTAATCCTTCTATTCCAAACCAGATTAGTCATATGGATTATGATTGTGGTGATCTTTGATATGTTCTTGGTTAGTGGTAGTATTGAGGCAAAGATACAACTTAACTTATTAAGTTGTGTAATATGATTACAAGTTTGAAACAATTATAAAGATTTTTATTTCAATAGTATAATCATGTTTTTAATTATTTTATAGTTAATTTCTCGTTAAAAAATATCAAAATAACCATATGTGTATGATACATTTTAAATAATATGCCATAATTTTAATTTTAATTAATTTATATGAGTTATAATTTAGGTTTTAATATGGGTGCTAATAAATAGACACCCAAAAGTTTAAATCGACACCCCCCTATACGCCGCGTATGGGTCCATACGCGCCCATGCCCGGCGTATAGGGGACGACCATTAATGCGACATTAATGACTGACAACCGACGTCACATCAGTTTACCTATACGGGGCGTATAGGCCCACGCCACGTATAGGTCGGTGTCGATTTATAAAAGAATATAAGGTATACGCCGCGTATGGACCCATACGCGGCGTATAGATCCTCGGTACGCTATATCTTTCAAACTTTCTCATTTTTACACACACTTCAAAAAAAAACACTCTCGTATAGCACTATACTACACGTATTGATCTTCGATTTTTCTACATCCAGGTACGTATTATTGTTCATACATCATTATTATGTTAATCGTTCATTGATTTAAACGTTAAAGTAGTGTTTTATGCCCTATAATGCGTGATTTAAAAACTGGTATATAGACTATACGCTGGTACAGCCCCGCGTATAGGCTATACGCAGTGTATAGTTCTATGGTTGGGGACGAAGACTCATAGGAGGGTATTCTATACGCGGCGTATAGATATATACGCGCGTATGGGTGTTGCAATACGTGACTTGTGGCCCATACGTGGGTCCCCTATACGCCGCGTATAGTCCTATACGTGGCGTATAGGGTCGGATTTGACCTATACGTGGCCCTGTGACCCATACGCTGCTACCCTATACGCGGCGTATAGGGTAAATATATATATACAAATACATAGATATGTATATACGCATATACATATACATATACATATACATATACATATACATATACATAACATATACATATAATATACATATACTATACATATACGTATACGTATACGTTACATATATACGTATAAGTATACGTTACGTATACGTACGCGTATACGTATACGTACGCGTACGCGTATACGTACGCGTATACGTATACGTATACGTATACGTATACGTATACGTACGCGTATACGTATACGTATACGTACGCGTATACGTATACGTATACGTACGCGTATACGTATACGATACGTACGCGTATACGTATACGTATAGTACGCGTATACGTATACGTATACGTACGCGTATAACGTATACGTACGCGTACGCGTATACGTAACGTGCGTACGCGTATACGTACGCGTAGCGTACGCGTATACGTATACGTACGCGTACGCGTATACGTATACGTACGCGTACGCGTATACGTACGCGTATACGTACGCGTATACGTACGCGTATACGTATACGTACGCGTATACGTATACACGTATACGTATCCGTATACGTACGCGTATGCGTATCCGTATACGTACGCGTATGCGTATACGTATACGTACGCGTATGCGTATACGTATACGTACGCGTATGCGTATACGTATACGTACGCGTACGCGTATACGTATACGTACGCGTACGCGTATACGTATACGTACGCGTACGCGTATACGTATACGTACGCGTACACGTACGCGTATACGTACGCGTATACGTACGCGTATACGTATACGTACGCGTATACGTATATGTACGTATACGTATACGTACGCGTATACGTATACGTACGCGTATACGTATACGTATACGTATACGTACGCGTATACGTATACGTACGCGTATACGTATACGTACGCGTATCCGTATACGTACGCGTATACGTACGCGTATACGTACGCGTACGCGTACGCGTACGCGTACGCGTACGCGTATACGTAGACGTACGCGTACGCGTACGCGTAGACGTACGCGTACGCGTATACGTACGCGTACGCGTACGCGTATACGTACGCGTACGCGTACGCGTATACGTACGCGTACGCGTACGCGTATACGTACGCGTACGCGTACGCGTATACGTGCGCGTACGCGTTACGTATACGTATACGTATACGTATACGTACACGTACGCGTATACGTACGCGTACGCGTATGCGTACGCGTACGCGTATACGTACGCGTATACGTATACGTATACGTTACGTACGCGTACGCGTATACGTACGCGTATACGTATACGTACGCGTATACGTACGCGTACGTACGCGTATACGTAACGTACGCGTATACGTACGCGTATACGTACGGTATACGTATACGTACGTATACGTACGCGTATACGTATACGTACGTATACGTATACGTATACGTATACGTACGTATACGCGTACGTATACGTATACGCGTACGTATACGTATCGCGTACGTATACGTATACGCTACGTACGTATACGCGTACGCGTACTATACGTATACGTATACGTATACGTATACGTATACGTATACGTATACGTATACGTATACTATACGTATACGTATACGTATACGTATACCTATACGTATACATATACATACATATACGTATACGTATACGTATACATATACATATACATATACATATACATATACATATACATATACATATACATATACATATACATATACATATACAAATATATGTATATACACATATACAATACATATACATATGTATATGTACATATACATATAACATGTATATGTACAACATGTATATGTACATATACAGATAACATGTATGTGTACATATACAGATAACATATACGTATACGTATACGTATACGTATACGTACACGTATACACGTATACGTAACGTATAGTATACGTATACGTACACGTATACGTATACGTACACGTATACTTATACGTTACACGTATACGTGTACACTATGCACGTAACGTATACGTATACGTATACGTACACGTATACGTGTACACGTATACACGTATACGTATACGTATACGTGTACACGTATACACGTATACGTATACGTGTACGTATACGTAGACGTATACACGTATACGTAGACGTATACACGTATACGTATACGTATACACGTATACGTATACGTGTACACGTATACGTTACGTGTATACGTATACGTATACGTGTAGACGTATACGTATACGTACACGTATACGTATACGTGTATACGTACACGTATACGTATACGTGTATACGTACACGTATACGTATACGTGTATACGTACACGTATACGTATACGTGTATACGTACACGTATACGTATACGTGTATACGTACACGTATACGTATACGTGTATACGTACACGTATACGTATACGTATACATACACACGTATACGTATACGTATACGTATACGTATACGTACGTATACGTGTATACGTGTACGTATACGTGTATACGTATACGTATACGTATACGTATACGTATACGTATACGTATACGTGTATACGTATACGTATACGTATACGTGTACGTATACGTATACGTATACGTATACGTATACTACATATACGTATACATATACATATACATATAGTATATATATATACGTATACGTTGTTTTTGACCTATTTGTTTTCTTGTGAAGATATGTCTTCCGATTCTGAGATTGAGGCTGATGTTGTTGACCATATTGCTGAGCATCCTTGGCTGCATTTGAGGCCGTTCCATTGAGCACGCTAAGTGCTCAAAATTTATTCGTATGAAGATCGGTCATCACAAAGGCCGTAGATTGGGAGGTTATGGTTGAGTTAGGAGAGCGCGATCGTCTTGCTGCTATTATCGGAGACGATACGCCGTGGACGACTTCTTTTTGAGATCGCGTTCTTACCGTCCCACCGTGAGCTGGTAGTGGAGCTTTTATCCACATTTACCTATATTCGTCCAGATGAGATGGAGGAGGACGATGAGCGCTCGGAGATTTCTTTTACGCTTTGTGGACATGCACATCAGATGTCCATTGAGCAGTTGCAGTTGTCTCGGGGCTTTATTATGAGCCGGAGACTGTTACCCCTCTGTTCACCGAGGGTATTACTAAGATGGAGGAGGGTACATTGAGAGAGTGGTGGCCTCAGATTGCCGGAGTCCGTTTCAGAGGACTAAGGGCAGGGTCACCGGCATTCGAGATCCTCTTATCCGTTATCTGCATCGGATGATCGCCACGTCCATCACGGGACGTGGTAAGAGTCGGGAGTGTTGTACCATTCCCGACTTATTTTACTTATATAGTTTGATTACGGGGACTAGGTGTAACCTGGCGAGATGTTTGGTGGAGTATTTTGCGTCGTATTATCATCGCCAGGAGCGAGGAGCGGTGTACGGCGGCGCGTACATCACGTAATTGCCCGATCTTTAGGTTATCTTCCTCGGCATCTTGGTGACGTGTCTCCGCCGATCGAGACGGTGAGATTAGATCGTCGTACGCTATTCGGCATGCGTATTATACGCCAGTTTTCGGTTGGCATACGATTCTCTCTTCGACCCCGAGATCTAGCAGCCGGCACCAGTTCAGCAGCTCGGCATTGCCGATCCTGCGCAGCACGGGTAGCCGCATGATCAGCCATTACCCACGAGCAGCCACATGATCAGCCGCCTCCTCAGCCACATCAGCCGCCTCCTCAGCCTCAGTCCCGCGACATATTTATAGAGATGTGAGGCTGCCTGCACGTGTGGAGACATTGTTGCAGGATATGTCTAGGAGCTTACGGCAGCAGAGTCGACGGCTCGATCGAGTTGAGGATCTGATGGAGTGGCACGTTCAGGTAGAGATTGCGCGGCGTTCTGGTACTGATCCTCCGCCGTTGCCACCGCCTCGAGATTACCCTGACTCCCCGTAGTTTTGCATTGTAATTTTTATTTTGTTATGTAATTTAAAAACTTTGTAAATATATTATCAGTTTATGTTTATCTTTTATGTTTATTATCAGCTTATGTTTATCTTTGTAAATATATACATACATACATCATACATACATACAAACATATAGACATACATACATCAGACACAATACATACATACATACATACATACAGACAGACATACATACAGACATACATACATACATACATACAGACATACATACAGACATACATACAGACATACAGACATACATACATACAACATACATACATACAGACATACATACATACATACATACATACATACATACAGACATACATACATACAGACATACAGAATACATACATACAGACATACATACATACAGACATACATACATACATACATACATACATACATACATACAACATACATACATACATACATACATACATACACATACATACATACATACAGACATACATACATACATACATACATACATACAGACATACATACATACAGACACACATACACATACATACAGACACACATACATACATACATACATACATACATACAGACATCATACATACAGACATACATACATACATACATACATACATACATACATACATACATACAACATACATACATACAGACATACAGACATACATACAGACATAGATACATACATACATACATACATACAGACATACTACATACAGACATACATACATACAGACATACATACATACATACATACATACATACATACATACATACATACATACATACAGACATACATACATACATACATACAGACATACATACAGACATACATACATACATACATACATACATACAGACATACATACATACATACATACAGACATACATACAGACATACATACATACATACAGACATACAAGACATACATACATACTACATACAGACATACTACATACATACATACATACTACATACATACATACATACATACATACATACATACATACATACATACATACTACATACATACATACACATACATACATACATACATACATACATACATACATACATACAGACATACATACATACAGACATACAGACATACATACATACATACAGATATACATACACACATACGTACATACATACAGACATACATACACACATACATACATACATACATACATACATAAATAATTTTAATTCAAATTATATATATATATATTAAACTCAAAAAGTTAAAAAAAAATATATAATATATATATAAAGCTATACGCCGCGTATAGACCCATACGCGGCGTATAGCTCCTCCACGTATAGTGCTCTGCGCCCACGTATAGTGCTCATGCGCCCAATTCTTTTGCACTATACGTGGCGTATGGTCCATACGCCACGTATAGGTGGTGTCAGATGTACTTTTTGTACCATGTACGATTACAAGCAACGTATGGCTCATACGGGGCAAACATGGCAAGACTATACGCAGAGTATAGCACCATACGCTGCGTATAGGCAACTATACGTGGCGTATAGACCCATACGCTACGTATAGTTGTCACACGTCCTATAAAGCGTTTTTGTACCATGTACGAATATACGCAGCGTATAGGTGCCATACGTGGAAGACGTGGCAAGCCTATACGTGGCGTATAGTCCTATACGCGGCGTATAGCGGCCATACGACAGCCTATACGTGGCGTATGGACCATACGCCACGTATAAGTAATTTCGATATGACGGGACCCAAGATTCGTTTTCACCTATATAACAACGATTTCGATAATACTTTCGATATGCTTTCAATCCCTGTAAATCCCAACGTATTTCTCTCTCAAAATATCACACTTTTATTCGTTCGGTATGTCGTTTTGGGACGGTAACTATTTGTTTGGTGAATATTCAAATGAATATTCAAATGAATATTCGTTCGTGGTGGATAGTAATCAAGATGATGCGTACGTTCAATCTGCTTACGAGACAGGACTGCCAGATTTAAACCAATCGTATGTTCCCGATGATGAAGTTGAGTTTTGCCGAGAGTCAACTTACGACACGCAACAAAATAATATACTCTCGAGTGATGAAAAACAAACGATAAAAGTATCGTTTGAAACATCTCAAAATTTTTATCTCTCGATGAGCTAGTCTGTTGGGCTGTTAATAGAGGACGTGATAATGGTTACGTTATTATTACACGAAGATCAAAGAAAAAAGAAGGTCAGGTCGTAAAAGTATGGCTTATCTGTGATCGTGCTGGCGAACACAAAAGTAAAGCAACAGTTAGACGATCTGGTAGCAAAAAACCGGATGTCCTTTTAAATTAGTAGGGACATACAACAACAAACGTCGTTCGTGGAAATTAGAGGTGCGAAGTGACGAACATAACCATGATCCTGCTCAACATATGGAGGGGCATCCTTTTGTAAGAAGGTTTTCTCAAAACGAATACAATTTGGTGGAGCAGCTTACTGATCAGAACATGGAGCCTCGTAGCATCTTATCAGCTATTAAAAAGCAAAATCCTAATAACGTATCAATAACCAGAGACGTATACAACGCTCAATATAAGATAAGAAGTGAAAGAAAAGTCGGTGAAACACCAATGCAAGTCTTAGAAAACCTTTTATCTATTAAAAGGTACGTTATTACACCCGAGGTTTTTTTTTCAATAGACTTAATTAAAATGAAGCCTAACTTGTATCTGTATCCTCACTTAACAACATCAATTTTCTTTCCTTTATCTATTAAAAGGTACGTTTATTACACCCGAGAAGATCCCGATACTAATGTCGTAGAAGATATATTTTTTTGTCATCCTAAATCATACGACACTTGGCGTGCATTTCCGCACGTGCTGATGATAGACGCTACATATAAAACAAACATGTACAAGCTTCCGTTTGTTCAGATTGTTGGTGTGACCTCCACACACAAGACATTTTGTGTTGCTCATGCGTTTATTAGCAAAGAACGGGAAGATAATTTTGAATGGGTGCTTAATAGATTGAAAGATACGTTAAGCAAGTGTATGGAGCCGCGCGTCATAATAACAGACAGAGATCTCGCTTTAATGAACGCATGTGTTAAAGTGTTTCCGAATGCTTCAAAGTGTTTATGCAGTGGCATATTGATGAAAATATCGCGAAACACTGTAAAGCAAGTTTTACAAAAGATGACTGGAGAAAGTTTAAATATGCATGGGCACGTTTGTGTGAGTCTCCCACGGCGGAGATTTACGAGTATAACTATAACCCTTCTTTACGAACGACTAGTTGAAGCGAATCGAGAAAGTAAGTTTTTATTATATTTTAATTATGTTTATTATATTTCCAATATATAATTTAATTATGTTTTATTATATTTTCAGAGGTATTGTCATATATAAACAGAAACTGGTTAGAGAGTTACAAGAAATGTTTGTATCAGCCTGGACTAACTCGAACCGCAATTTTGACCAACGCACAACAAATAGGGTGGAGAGTCAACATGCAAATTTAAAAAGATATTTTAAATCAACAAATAGCTCACTGGATAGACTTGTGGAGTTTGTAGATCAATTGGTGAACGCACAAGAGGTAAATTTAAAAGAAAGCTTTGAGACAAGCAAAATTAAAACCATGAATCATCATAAACTTCCGCTATTTGATTACTTAAGAGGCAAGGTTTCACACATAGCTCTTGATTTATTAGTTGCCGAAAACACTAAATTGCATATGATGCGCTCTGCAAATGCAACATGTGGTTGTCATCTTTTCACTAGTTGTGGCTTGCCTTGTGCTTGTCGGCTGGAAAAATATGAACATTCTGGTAATAGTCGCTCCATCATTATCATTTTTCTATAAAGGGACAAATTATATATTAATTTATACTTTATAATGCAGGCACTAAAATTCCATTAGATGCAATTGACGTATTTTGGACGAAGCTTGATAACATTAAGCCATCATATACGGTGGATGAAAAAGTTGATGTTGAAGAAGAAATGGAACGGTGAAACAATAAATAATGACACAACCCGCAGCTGTAAAATTTAGTTTGGTGGAAAAAATAAAAAAATTGTGTATCCATGGAAAAATAATAAAAGCGCCTGTTGTTCAAACAGATATTCGCGGTCGTCCAACGTTAAAGGTTCAACAACAAAAGTATGACACTCAACAAAGTACGTGCAACATGCCGAGACATAGCTCGTTTATTGCGTCTCACATTTCTAGAAGAACAAGTTCAGCTGTAAAGCCCCAGAAGCCTGTCATGCAACGTAGTCGTTCAACATCATCTAAAGTATCACGGGGTACTAATGAGTTTTCTTCGATTATCGGAGATCACAAATTAAACAATATAAACAGGTTAAAAAATTGGATTCCGTCAATCTTTCATCAGTATATTTCACGTATACGAGATGTCCGACCCGATGGGAATTGTGGTTTTCGATCAATAGCTTTAGGCTTAGGGTTTGACGAAAATAAGTGGATGTATGTGCGGACACAGCTTTTAGAAGAGTTGGACAGACATGAATTGGAGTACAGAGAAGTTTTCGATACTTTGTACCCCGACAGTATAACGAATTACGTCACACCATCGATTGGCAAAGTGTCAAACCTGCACCAGAAGAACATTGGATGATAATGCCGTATACGGGATTAGTGGTTGCTCAAAAGTTTGGGGTTATTCTTCATTTACTAAGCAATAATGGTTGTCAAACATTTTCCCATTATGGGCTGATCCAAAAACTGTTATGCCTCATCATGTCGTGTCGATTGTTCATGTCAACAATAATCATTTCGTCCATGTTAAGCTAGAAGGAGATATCCGATGCCAACATTAAGTAATCTTTGGATTCTTAACCGAAGCGTACGTGCTGCAGAATGGGAGATTATGTATAGGATTCGTATCTCGGAATACAACGCAATAATAGAGAATAACCGAGAAACCCCAGCTTATATAAATTTATTTTAATTCATAATTTGTAATATGCGAATTATATATTTTAATTCTAATTTTATTATTGTATGCGTATTATATTGTTTAAATAATTTTAATTTAAATTATGTATATATTAAAATAAAAACTCAAAAATTAAAAAAAATTATATATATATTTAAAACTCAAAAATTAAAAAAAAATAAATATAAAGCTATACGCCACGTATGGTGCCATACGCTGCGTATAGCTCCTCCACGTATGGGTCATAAGTCACGTATGGTATAAAATGTCAAACCCTAGACGCTGCGTATGGCCCTATACGCCGTGTATAGGGTATAAAACGTCAAATCAACAATGTACCCTATACGCCGCGTATGGTCCATACGCGACGTATAGGGTATAAAACGTTAAATCAACAATGTACCCTATACGCCGCGTATGGACCCATACGCGGCGTATAGGGTACAGGGTGTTGATTTAAAATTGTGGGTGTCTAAATAAAGGAACCCTTTTAATATAAGCGAGTCAACGAGCGGGCCAACGAGCCGGCTAACGAGCGTCCCACGAGATAAACGAGCCGATTTCGAACGAGTCGCGAGCTTTTTGAATGTGCGCTCTCTCTCACTCTGTAGCTCATTCCCTTCTACAGTCCTCTTATATATTGCATATTTATCATCTATATTATATGAATCAATTAAGACATATTACAGACTTTAGTGTTGGAGGGTGTTTTTGAGGCGCCTCGTGACACCCTCTAACAGGTTATGTGTTGTATCTCGGATCTAAGACGAGAAATAGCTTAGGAACACTTAGCATAACTCCACCCGACAACAGATTTTGGTGTAGCAACAAGAATAATAGGAATCAAACATGAAATCGTCATTGGAAACAATCAAATAAGCATCCCTCTTTAAACACAAAAGATCTCCCAAAATCTTGTAAACTCTACGATTTATAAGAAAAGAAAAGAAACCTAACAAGAATATATAACCTTCTAAATCTAGAAGACTACATATAGAGAAGAAGAACCACCATGAACTACAACATCTTTCCACTCTACAACTTACCTTAGTTTGAATCAAACTCAGAAATTAATATGTCTGTGCGCGTGCTCTAATTTTACGAATGGAAGAATTATCCGCGATGAGACATCAATAGGCCATCAGGTTCTACATTGTGTTCTTGATACTGATTACAGGTTCGGAGTTGATAGATTTTGGTGAATGGACGATGGTTACAATATTTTTGAGTTTATCACTAATTTAGTTAATTATAATGATACTAATAAATATATTATTATAAATAGATAATGATTATTGTATTAGATATCTACGAATTCTAACTTATTCTTTTGATTTGTAACTTGTTTTACACTCTTTAGTTGTATGTATCTTGTTTTGGTGGAGAAACCAACACTCTTTGATATCCTTTTTATTGCTTGATATGTCACTTTTTTCTTTATGAATTCCTTGCTTTAACAAACAAACACTTACCCTCTTTAAAAGTAGTGATGTATGATGATGAAGTGGTGATAATCGGGGCGGGGATATGCGGATTAGCCACTGCCCTCGCTCTTCACAAGAAAGGGATCAAAAGTGTAGTAGTGGAGAGATCAAAGAGTCTAAGAAACGACACCGGATCAGCAATCGGGATCCGGCCAAATGGGTGGCGAGCTCTGGATCAGCTTGGTGTTGCTGACATCCTCCGTCACACTGCCATCCCTATTCAAAGGTCCAACGTACTTTCTTGTAGATAGCTCCTCAATTTCGCTTTTCTCATCTACACAGTGTTCGAATTGAACTATGTTACAGTCAATATATATGCCTTGCTATCGAGTTAACGAATACCAACATTATGTGATGGTACTTGTTGTGTGTGTATAGGGAAAGAACCATATCTCTTGACGGGGGTAGACCACAAGAAATCTCACTGTAAGCAAGTGCATATTAAAACATCTTATAGTTCCTAGCGCCTAATATTTTTATTTTTAAGCAGGAGCTAAGTCAAGTAATACATCATTTATAAAGGACTTTAAGACTTATGGGCTAATTGTTTTATTGTTTGTATATTAAGGTACCATTGCGATGGTGAAACACGTTGCTTACGAAGGAAGGATATTATAGATACTCTTTATGCTGCACTTCCACCAGCCACCGTCAAGTTCGACTACCAACTTGAATCTATAGAATTAGACCCACATACTACCAAACCAGTGCTTCGGTTCATCGATGGAAGCTCCATCGTTACTAAGGTATTAACTTGATTAACATTCTTATTGCAACAGTTGGTGACTTTTGCAAGTTGCTACATGATTTCATGAGAAGAACAATACTTCTTGGTTAAGTTGTTGTAGGTTGTAATCGGTTGTGATGGGAGCAAATCGATCGTTGCTGATTTCCTTAACGTCAAGCCTACAAAGATGTTCCCTTTGTGTGAAGTTAGAGGCTTAACAAACTACCCATATGGTCATTCTTTTGCCCATGAGTTCACTAGTTTCAAGAAAGATAACATACTTGTGGGTAGAACTCCTATTGATAATAACTTGGTTTATTGGTTTTGTACCCAACCATACATTCCTAAAGGTTGTTTATTATCATGTTCATGTACATTTTACTTCAATTGTTAGATTACTTATTTCTTTTTATAACTATATATGATGAACAGATGAGAGGATTTGGAAAGATCATGAGGTAATACGTCAATACACACAAGAGTTGCTAAGTGATTATCCCCAAGAAATTCAAGAAATGATTAAAACCACGGATGTGAAATCATTGTCTTTTAAACACTTAAGATATCGCGCTCCATGGGACTTGTTAATGTGGACCTTTTTAGAGGAACGGTGATAGTTGCTGGTGATGCTATGCATGTCATGGGTCCGTTTCTAGGGCAAGGTGGTTCGGCAGCACTAGAAGACGCGGTTGTGTTGGCTAAAAATATGGCTCAACTGGATTTAAAACATGTTGGGGAAGCATTTAATCGGTTTGTAAGACAACGAAGGATGAGAGTGGTTCGATTGTCATTGCAGACTTACCTCATTGGCGTGTTATTGGGTACTTCTACGCGTCTAAAGAAGTTTATATGTATCTTGTTAGTAATTCTTCTCTTTCGAAACCAGAAAAGTCATATGGATTATGATTGTGGTGATCTTTGATGAGTTTATATATATAAGCTTTGAGTATATCTGGATTATAGAGCTTCTCATTACCATCATGTTGAGTTATTCGCTTACTTTTGTGTACAAACAATGAAATATCATACGTGTTATTCATGGTGGCCGGCCTATCCGATCCTAACAACACTGCATTAAAATATAAATAGTCCATGATTATATTCTCTAAGTCAAATCACTTATATTAAATTAAATACAACATTATTCATAACAATTAAAGTATCAACAAGATCATATTACTCTTTTGGTCCTATGTCTTCAAAAATAATACTCATAATCTCACGGTATGTGGATCATGATGCCATGACTTCTCATTCCGCCAACAACAAAGGGGCGACGGGACAACACAACTCCATCGCCCCCACCATCAGCAATCCACTTGGTTGGTGCATTCCAACGATCCATCAACACCGGACCAATGTCTTCATCTTTTTTATCTTTTGGAAGTGTTGTTGAGTTGTTTCATTTTTAGACCACGTACGGTCCTCATTCCACCTCTCTTTAACCATGCTTTCCGATCATTTCATGATATTTAAGGTGTCATTGGACCAAACAGTTGTAACGTAGTTATCATCACCAGCTTCACCCATTTTGAGTTGTAGTAATTAAACTATAATTACATATGACAAGACTAAATGTAATAATACATTTATGGATAATTAAACCATATTAAAATAAAAAACAGAGAATTGAATTACACATGATATACATATGTAGATCATCTAATTACACACACACACACATATATAGAGGGCCGGCTCAACGTTTTTCGGGGCCCAACCAAACTAAGAAAATGGGGTTCTTTTCTAAAAAAAATCATTAAAACCCTCCTTTATCCGCAATAATAAACTAATATGTTTATAGTTGGCGGAGTTAAAAAATTTTTTTAATTATATATTGTGTACGTATATATGTTTATATTAAATTTATTTTTCTAGCCTTATATGTTCATTAATGTTGTCATCAAGATTTGTACTATTTGTAGTTGTGGTTGTTACAAATTTAAGTAGTGACCCTTTTATTGATTCATTAAAAGCTTCTTGTTTTGCCTTCTTTGCCTTTTTTTATGCACCGACACTTCCTAATCGATTTGACATTACAGTTTAATAAAACTACCAATTACCAAATACTAAATCAACCAACTTAAATACCTAATCAAGAAAATCTTTATGCCTAAATGACTAATGAGCTATCAACCAACTCAAATACTAAATCAACAAACTCAATTACCAAATACCTAATTCTAGAATTCTATCAAAACAATTATTAGTAATGACTAATGAGCTATGAACAACAAATCAAAGAATGAGCTATCAAGAAACAACTTATCAGGATTCAAGAATCATCAAGATTCAAGATTCAGAAACAACTTATCAGTAATCAAGATTCAACAATCATCAAGAATTCAAGATTCATGATGATTAAAGAATAATCTAACCTTGAGCAGTTGAGCCTTGAGCCTCTATCTCGTTTGCTTGTTTGCTGCTAACGCCTAAGTGTCAGGTTAAATTTGTTATCTGCTTGCTGCCAATTTCAATCGATCAGTAATCATAATCACTTATCAAGAATGAGAAACTCAACTTTAAACTTTAAAGACTCAAGAACACGATTTGTTTGTGGGTTAAAATCATGCATTTGTTGTGCTTGTGCTTACAGAATACCGATAACCAACTTACCGTTCTTATTTAGGTGATGTCGCCTGTTGAGAAGTGGAAGAGTCCTCGTCACTCGTCAAGCGTAGCCCACAGGTAGCCTGCAAGTCGCAAGCGTGCTTACCGAATCCGACCGTTGGCCACTTTGCCGCCACCGTCGGCCGCCCCATCATCAATGGTATAGGCTGTAGGCTTGGATCGTGTCAAAACCAAGATCGACTAATTCTAGAACACTTCAAATCACAACCTCTCGAATCAATACAAGACTAAGGGTGTATAAACACCAACACAAACAACTCAGTAATCGAAGAACAAGAAAGAGATCAGTTCATCAACACAATGAAACTGATCAACAAGAAACTGATTACTAAGAACAAAGATGAAACCCTAAAGAATGTTCGAGAGAGAAAGCTCAGCGTGAGAGAGTTTTTAAGATATTTTGTTATCTCAAACTCTCTCACCCTCTCCTTTTATATAAGACCCCGTCCAACGGGTCTAAACAAATAAGCCAGCCGAGAACAGCCCACAACAAGAGCAGCCCACAACATCCAGCCCACAACGAGAGCGGCCCACAACATCCAAAAGCCCAGCTACAACTCCAAACAGCAAACATCCGAAGCCAACAACACTTCACAAAAAACCAAATCAACATTAGCAAATAACCAACCAACAACAAAGTATAAAAAATGATAGAGATGAAATGAACCCCCTTTTTAACACCCCCCCTCAGCTCTATCATGTAAACGGGCTAAAGAGGGAAAGCTTATCACATAAGAAGCCATGAGTTTTAACCAGCAACCCTTTGGTAAAAATGTCAGCCAACTGTACATCTGTTTTGACAGAAACAGTTTGAATAACTCCGGATGTAATCTTCTCACGCAAAAAGAACAAATCCATTTCAAAGTGTTTGGTCCTTTCATGAAAAACTGGATTTGCAGAAATCGAAATAGCAACGGAATTATCACAATGAACAGGAATAGGGAGAGATAAATGAACTCCCAATTCCGTAAGAAGATTGTTGATCCATATAGCCTCACAAACAGCAGAACACATAGATCTATATTCAGCTTCGGCTGAAGATCGAGATACCGTATTCTGTTTTTTGCTTTTCCAGGAGACAAGAGAGTTTCTAAGAAATATGCAAAACCCAGTAACAGACCGTCTTGAATCAAGACATTTTCCCCAATCACTGTCGGCATAAACTGCCAGTTCAAACCTTGAGCTTTTTGAAATCAAAATGCCTCTACTAGGAGTACCTTTAAGGTACCTTAAGAGACGAAGAGCAATTCTCAAATGCCCTTCTAAAGGCTTATGCATAAACTGACTCAGATAGTGTACAGCATAAGCTATATCAGGACGAGTATGTGATAAGTAAATGAGTTTGCCAATCAGCTGTTGATAGCCAGTAATATTAGGCAAGGGATCAGAATGATCCTCACATTCTCGAGATAGAACATGATTTTGCTCAATCGGAGTGGAAACTGGTTTGCAACCAGTCATGCCAAACTCCGAGAGAAGTTCTAAACAATATTTTTGCTGATTCAGACAAAGACCACCATCACATTGTAACACTTCAATACCAAGAAAGTATTTCAACAAACCTAAATCTTTGATCAAAAACTTATCTTGAAGCATTGTTTTTACTTTACTTATCTCAGACAAACAGTTACCAGTCAGTAAAATATCATCCACATAGACCAACAAAATTAGAAACACAGTCCCATGTTTCAAAGTAGACAGAGAATGATCACAGTGACTTTGAACAAAACCATATGCAGTCAACACACTAACAAGTTTCTTATTCCACATACGTGGAGCTTGTTTTAGACCATATAAAGACTTAAGCAACTTACAAACTTTAGTTTCTGTTTTTGAGAAATAACCCTCAGGAAGTGTCATATAAACTTCCTCATGCAACTCTCCATATAAAAAAGCATTGTTAATATCAAGTTGAAAAACAGACCAATTTTGGTTAACAGCAAGACTAAGCACACATCGAACAGTTACCATTTTCACAACAGGAGAAAATGTTTCATCAAAGTCCACCCCTTCTTTCTGAGAATAGCCCTTAGCAACTAACCTTGCTTTATATCTTTCTATTTCTCCCGAAGCCTTATACTTAACCTTATATACCCACTTACACCCAATGGGCTTCCTTCCACTAGGAAGATCTACTAATTCCCAGGTGTTATTTCTATGTAAGGCTTCCATTTCTAAATTCATGGCCTCAACCCACTGAGGAATTAGAACAGCTTCTTTATAGGACTTTGGTTCAGTATTTTATGTAAGTTGGAAATAAAACACCAATTTTCATCAGAAAGATGTGAGTAGTTTAGAAACTTTTCAATTCCATACTTGACATTATTAATCATTACAAAATCATTAAACCGAGAAGGAAGAACAACATCTCTACTTGACCTTCGAAGACCAGCAGGATTCACACTTGGTGTTCCTGTTCCCTCAGAAATTGTATGATCCCTAATGGGAGATGGATCAGGGATGACCCCTTCATCCTCTACCCTGCCAGTGGGAGCTGCAGAGCCGCTGGGCAGCTGTTGTTCAGCTGCACTATCAGTAGCTTCAATGCTGCTACTACCAGGCTGCAGAGACCCATGAAGGGACCCTGTCTCATGTCTCACTTCATCACAGGGAGACTGGTCATCCGTGGTGTCATAAAGATCAAAAAAATTCTGAGTGGTCAAATGACCACGAGGATTAGATATAGAATCATGTGTCAGACCTTTTTGTTTAAAGGGAAAGATTGATTCATAAAATTTGACATCACGAGAAAAAATAAATTGTTTATTCTCCAAATCCCACAACTTATATCCTTTTTTATTTGGGGAATATCCCACAAATATGTATTTTAAAGCATGTTTACCAAATTTATCTGAATTGTTCAAGTTTGTACAAAAACACAGACAACCAAAAGCACGAAGGTGAGACAAAGTAGGTTCAAAATGATGAAGGAGTTCGAAAGGAGTTTTTCCAAGCAAAACAGAAGACGGAGTCCTGTTGATCAAATAGGCAGCTGTCATAACACACTCACTCCAAAGATAAAGAGGAAGACCCCCTTGAAACAAGAGGGATCTGGCCACATTTAGTAAATGTCGGTGCTTTCTCTCAACTATTCCATTTTGTTGAGGAGTGTAAGCACACGTGGTTTGATGCACAATTCCATGTTCACTTGTAAAATTATGCATTTGATTATTGACAAATTCAGTGCCGTTGTCACTTCGAAAAACTTTTACAGATTGATTAAACTGATTCTTAAGAAGATTAAAGAAATATTTTATGTTTTCAAACACTTCATCTTTATGTTTCATTAAGAACACCCATACGGCCCGTGAAAAATCATCAACAACAGTTAAAAAATACTTAAACCCTTCTCTACTGGTAACACGATAGGGACCCCAAACATCTAAGTGAACAAGTTGACCCAAGTGAGAAGTTTTATGATCACTTAAAGGGAAAGGTTCCCTGTGTTGTTTAGCTAAGTGACATGTTTCACAAACTTCAGTTTCAGGGACATGATTTAGACTTAGTTTACGTTTTAGGACCTTTAGGACCTGAGTTGAAGGATGACCAAGCCTAGAGTGCCACAAATTGAACTGTGTAAGACTATTAAAACACACCTTTTCACACACAGATGGACACCCACAAAAGTACAAGCCATCAAGCTGATTACCAGTCACCAGGCAGTTCTTTGTGTGTGAATCCTGAATATAACAAGCATGTTTATCAAATAAAACTCTAAGGTTACTGTCCCTAGCCAACTTGTATACAGACATTAGATTTATACAGTAGTCAGGGACATAAAACACATCATACAGTGTGACCTTGTCACTTAATTTCACATTTCCAATTTTAGACACCAAGGCACTAGTGCCATTAGGATGATTAACCTTAATGTTATATTCAGCAACATCTACAGGATTTATTAAACAATCATCAGTTTTAACCATGTGTTGGTTGGCACCAGAGTCAATGATCCAGCCAAAATTGTTTGAAAAACTGTTTTCAGAGGAATTGAAACAGACAGGTTTAAAAGAACTAGAACAGAATATATTAGCACAATCACCTGCAATATTTGATCCTTGACTAGAATCACAGTTCTTTTCATTTAGTAGACTTAGAAGTCTAGAAATCTGATCAGATGTAAGAGAATTAGACACACAGGTAGATGTTTCAGGTTTAGGATTAAGTGTGCTACTGTTACTTCGAGACCCTTTTGTTCTAGAACTGGAAGGATAGCCAATCAATTCATAGCATCTTTCAATTGTGTGACCAATTTTGTTACAGTGAGTGCATTTCAAATTGCTGTTAGGTCCTCTTTGAACCCTTTTTTTATTATCATTGTCAAAACTTGTTTTATCAAATGTTTTGTTTGATTTGACATTGAAACCAACAGATGGATTTTTAGTAGAGGACACAGAGTTTCTATGAGACTCTTCCCTAGACACAATTGCAAAGGCTTCCTTCACAGTTGGAAGTGGATCTCTAAGTAACAAATTTGATCTAACAGATTGGTATGTGCTATCAAGACCCATGAGGAACTGCATTAGTTTAATAAGATGATTAAAGTCATTGAAACCTTTTGATGCTTCGCAAGAACAAGAAGGTAACTGGATTATTTGATCAAATTGTTTCCACAAAGAATTAAGTTTATGATAGTATTCAAAAACAGTAGTTCCATCTTGTGTTAGAGAATTGATTTTTTGATACATACCAAAGACCACTGACCCATCAATTTTGTCGTAAGTTTCCTTAAGTTCTTTCCAAACATTAGAGGCAAGTTTTGAAAACACCTGACCTAGATATAATTCTTCTGACACAGAGTTTAAGATCCAAGTAATAACCACAGCATTACATCGGTCCCACTGCCTTCCAAGAACCTCATCACTAGTGGACCTTTTTAAAGTTCCATCAATAAAACCAGTTTTATTTTTTACTTCTAGTGCAAGCATCATAGAATTAGCCCAGACCGTATAGTTATCAGTGCCCTTTAGTTTAATACTAGTGATGGTAAGGTTGCTAGTATCACTAGCATGAAGGTACAGTGGGTTACTAGAATCAAGCTTACTAACCAACGTATCAGAAACAACATCATCTTTTGAAGTCATGGTGAACACTCAATAGTTATACAATCAAGAAGATAACCAGATAGAATCAATCAAATAAGCAACAATTATCAGCACTCAAGCATAAAGCAAAACAAGCAGTAAGTCTTAACGGGTTAACGAAGCCTGACCAGTGTCAAGATTCTTCCCAGTTCAAGTGGTCCGACATGTCTTAATCAGGGAGTTAACTCGTAAGATGAAGCAATCAATAAAAGAAATCAAAGAATAAGAGAGATAGGAAAGATCTCACAGCGGTGCGAATCAAGGAAGAAACACGTCCGAACCCTTTGATTGGGGGTACGAACAAAATAAGACTCTAGGGTTTTTACGACCCCTAGAACATCGCCTTCACTCACCACAGAATTTGACAAACCCTAGATTAGGGTTACTGCAAATCAGTCGACGAGCAATCAAGTACCCTTGATCTTCAACAGCCTTCAGTTGAAATCGACCAAGAACCGTATAAACCCCTTTTTTTGGGTTTTCAACCGCGCTTGAACGAATGGGTAAACAACCCTAGGTTTGCGAATCACGCAAAAGACTCAATAGAACAAATCAGAGACATGCGAGCTCAACCGAGCTCTGATACCATGTCAAAACCAAGATCGACTAATTCTAGAACACTTCAAATCACAACCTCTCGAATCAATACAAGACTAAGGGTGTATAAACACCAACACAAACAACTCAGTAATCGAAGAACAAGAAAGAGATCAGTTCATCAACACAATGAAACTGATCAACAAGAAACTGATTACTAAGAACAAAGATGAAACCCTAAAAATGTTCGAGAGAGAAAGCTCAGCGTGAGAGAGTTTTTAAGATATTTTGTTATCTCAAACTCTCTCACCCTCTCCTTTTATATAAGACCCCGTCTAACGGGTCTAAACAAATAAGCCAGCCGAGAACAGCCCACAACGAGAGTAGCCCACAACATCCAGCCCACAACGAGAGCAGCCCACAACATCCAAAAGCCCAGCTACAACTCCAAACAGCAAACATCCGAAGCCAACAACACTTCACAAAAACCAAATCAACATTAGCAATAACCAACCAACAACAAAGTATAAAAAATGATAGAGATGAAATGAACCCCCTTTTTAACAGATCGACTACTTTTGGTCTCTTGGAACTTGGAGTTGGAGCGGTAGTCTGAAGTAACTAGTGCAAAGTTTGAGAGGATCGATGGTAACTTGGTAAGGAACGATCTGGAAGTTCTCATTTGATTAATGTAATGGGCTGGACTATGGGTTGATTTGTGTAATGTATGGCCCAATATAAAAAAAATTAAAAAATTGGGGGCCCTTAGTTTTTGGGGCCCCAAGCCCGGTGCATCTCTTGATATGCAAATGGGCCGACCCTGCATATATATATATATATATATATATATATATATATATATATATATATATATATATATATATATATATATTATATATAAATAATTGAATATATATATATAGAAACCATTATATATATATATATATATATTATATATATATATATATATATATATATATATATATACACACACATAAACCATTAATAAAAAAATAATTGAATTTATTAAGACAATTGGCCTGATCACATCGTGTTTTTCGTCTTCATCATCTTTGCAATATATAAACATTCCAATTTAAACCAAAACAAAACAAAGAAGAGTTAAATCTACATAACAAGAGAGTCACATGTATGTAAAAACAACGTTGCATGTATTTAAGAACATAGTTAAAAAGCATTTTGTTCTTCGTGTTCATCATGTTTTTTGTATTATTTATTTTTCATGTTCTTCATATTGTTAGTGTTCTTAGAGTTAATAGTTTAATAACTTTTATTTGTTTTCATAGTCTTGAAAAGGAAGTCAATTTTGGAAGTTGTGTTCATAGTTTGATTGAATAATCGTTTGAAAAATCTTAAGATTGAAGATGTCATGTCCTTCAAGATTTTGAATCAGATGAAAGCTAATGATAACGATTTGACAGAAAAATCGTTAGGCAAAGAAAGATGATATTCAACAAGATTTAAGAGTAAGGGAGAAGAAGAAGTGAAAAATAAAAAGATTCAGTATAACTACGTAATTGGTGTGAAATTAAAATTAATAGCATTTAAACACTATATAAAAGTTATTGATAAGTTATATGATTGTTTGATTATAGCATTTTTTATTTTTATAAAAAATGCGTTTTGTTGTAATTCCTTTTTATTTTTTTATTTTTTTATTTTTTTATAGAGAGAAAAGAAAGGAGGATGAAGGAACGAGTGAACGACTTGAACTGCCATACTCAAAAAATCAACCAATATGCTTAAGATATCCTTTAATACACCATCTTTCAAATTCTACCTCTATTTATAAGAATGACTGAAACCACCCATTTGATAATCAAATTACCAATGTCGGCAAACTGAATGTTCGTATGCAGATAGAATACCTATTTTAGTAAACATCAAAGGTTTATTAAAAAATACAAAAAAATATCATACATTTGGCTCAACTTTGGAAATTAAGAAGAGTGGTATATTACACATACTATGTTAGAAACCCATATTACACCGATGAAATAAACTTAACATGTTAAAATCAATAGTTTTTATGAATGTTTTGTATATTGCATTTCATTAGTCATCAGTGAATAAGTATGTAAGAAATTATAAATAAAATTATAAAAATTAGAAATTATAAAATGATATTTTAAGATAAGATTTAATAGAGAAATCATATAGTTTAATAAATTATTTGAATATAAAATTTGTATTTTAGATATTTGATTGTTTACTAGTTATTTAAAAACATTATCATTTAATAGGATTCAATTCAATGAAAAATCATGAAGTGGAGGAGTGTATTTAAATGAATGCATGGTGAATTGAAAGGGTGTTGTTTGGAAGTTGGTAGAAAGAAAAGGGGGTGTGAGTGTGAGTTGGAAGTTGCTTTGTGGTCAAAGGAGTTGAAGACAGCTAGCAAACGAAGCAAGGTGCAGGCAGACCACAACTTACAAAAGAATCCACAGCTTTCTTTGCTTTGCTTTTCTTAAACCGGTAAAACGTGCATTCTTCTCCTATCCAGGGCCGGCCCTTTAGCTTGTAAAAACAAGCTAGGGCTTTAGGCCCACTAAATGTAATAGGCCCCCACATATGTTCAAATCTCATTGAGCCCAAAAAATTTTTTAAACTAGGTTTCTTTGTTGATGACGGGAATGAAAGGGAAAGACCAGAAAGCGGGAATCGGGATTCTCAAACCAGAAATTGGAACTCGGGTCTCGGGAGAATGGAGATGGAAAATTAATGTTGCAGACTCTTGATTGGTGGCTTGGGGCGGCCGGCCGGCCGGCGGCGGAGAGGAGCTGAAACGAACGGACGAAATGTGAAGTTAAGATCCAATCGGTCGGACTTTCGGTTCTCTCACGTCTCACTTCTGCTACGCTAACGCTGCTACGATTCGAATTTCGACCGCAACGAATTGATTCGGAGTTCCACACTCGATTTCAGCCGGCGAAGGGGGAGTTCCACACTCGATTTCTCTCACAATCGACCGCCGGCGAGGGCCGAGGGGGAGTTCCACACTCGATTTCAACCGCCGGCGAGGGGGAGGTGCACTCGATTTTGCTTCTGCAGTTCTGCTCTGCGCCTCTGCTTTGCTAGTGCAGTTGTGCTCTGCGCCTCTGCTTTGCTAGTGCAGTTGTGCTTCACTTTAATCTCAAAAAGAAAAAGGGTCTTCTATTTCACCGAATCACCAGTAAGTGCACAGTGCATTTGTCTCTTTTTTAATATAATTGTGTGCTTTAGACTTTAGTTAGTGCCTTAGTTCTTTTCCATTAGTTCTTAGTTGCTTTGGTATTTAATATTTTGATTTAGGGCTTTCAGATTTTAGGGCATTTGTCTCCTGTTTAAACATACTGATTTTAGGGCTTTTAGATTTGCATTTGCTTGAAAATTGTTAATTATTATTGTTTAATTTGATTTAGGAGTTGCTTTGGTATTTTGGTTCATCTAGTCATCTACATTTGATTGAACATGTCAAAGCGAATTAGAAAATATGAATCAGGTTGGACCAAAGAGAAAAAAAGAAGAGAACAAGAAGCTTTCATTGAATCTCAAAAGGGTCATTGTTAAGATACATAACGGTAAAAAATTGTGATGTTCAAAACAATCCTAACAACACTAATGATGAACAAATACATAATGAACAACCTAACAACACTAATGATGAACAAATACGTAATGAACAACCTAACAACACTAATGATGAACAAATACATAATGAACAACTTAACAATACTAATGATGAACAAATACATAATGAACAACCTAACAACACTAATGATGAACAAATACATAATGAACAACCCGGATAAAGGAGGAGGGTTTTTTATAATAATGATTAAAAAGGCCTCAAATTTCAGTTTCGCTTTAGGCCTCCAAAAACATTGAGACGCCCCTGCTCCTATCCTAACTGTTTATTACATATCGACATAATATAATTCTCACTCTCTCTATATATATAAAGATGAATATGAATATTATAATAATATAGCAAACATGACTTGGATGTGTGATTGTAACAATACAATATAATTATTATCAATGTTTTGAAACCGGACCGGACCGGCCGGTCCGACCGGTTCGACCGGGAACCGGACTCCAATCTGGTCCTGTTCGGTGTTTAAAACCAGTTTAACAGTGAACCGGTAGAACCGGCGGTCGGACCGGTAACCGGACCGGTTGAACCGGTCGAACCGGCGGTCGGACCGGTAACCGTACCGCGGTCGGACCAGTAACCCAAACGGTTGAACCGGCCTTTTTATAAAATTTTTTATTTTTTTGTAATTTTTATATAAATACGGTCCAGTTTTTATATACGGTCCGACCGGTTGAACCGGTCCGACCAGTGAACGGTAAGGCGTCCAGTTCACTGTCCGGTCCGGTTTTAAAAACATTGATTATTATAAGATGGTTGGTGTTTTTATGCATGGTTAACAATTATGGTGTGGGTATTGGAAGGAAGGAACAAAAACTAAAAAGTACCAGAGATATTATTATCTATTATATCTTAGATATAAAGTCTAAAAAAATTCTATTGTATAATGGTAATAATTGAAATTTTAAATGGTAAGTCAAAGTTATTTTAGTTTTAATCACATTTTCAAGTTTTACTTTTTTTAAACGCTTGTAACTTTTACATACAAAATTAATTTTTTAAAACTATATCATAAAAACAAATGTTTTTAATCTTTAAAACGTCTATAATTTTAATTCATAAAAACAGAGCTTTTTTCACGTTATTTTAGTTCTTTGTATAATATTCATCAGCTCATTGTATAATATCAGATCATTATGTAATACTCATCATATCATTTTGGCTAATGTTGACTATTTGTTATGCATTGTGTTTTAAAAAAATAATTATTTTCAAATAACACAATGTTAAAAATATAATTCTTTTATATTTTTCTGTTCATTGTGTAATCTGGATAAAAGTTATTATGCAACCCTTATCAAGAAGCTCATTATGTTTATTTCTAATCATGTAGTCTAGTGCTAATCATTGTGTTACCCATTATGTCTAATGTTAACCATTGTGTCTTTTAAAATGGTGATTTTCAAATAACATAATGTTGAAAATGTATTTTTTACGTTTTCTTCAGTTCATTGTTTAATCTTTATCAGGTCATTGTGTAGTTTTCGTCAAGCAGCTCATTATGTATATTGATAATTATCGAGTCTAGTGTTAGTTATTGTGTTAACCATTGTGTCTAATGTTGACTATTGTATTATGCATTGTATTTTTTAAAAAATGAAGATTTTAAAATAACATAATGCTAAAAATGTAACTTTTACGTTGTTCAGTTCATTATATAATTCTAGTCATGTCATTGTGTAATCCTCATCAAATCAGTTCATTATGTTTATTGGTAATCATCAAATCTAGTGTCAATCATTATGTTACTCATTGTGTCTAATGTTGATCATTGTATTATGCATTGTATTTTTTAAAATGATGATTTTCGAATAACAAAATAATAAAAAATGCAAACTTTTATGTTTCAAGTTCATTGTGTATTTCTCATCAGATAATTGTGCAATCCTCATCTTTTCAGAAGATTGCACAATGACCTTACGAAATTATAAAATGAGTTTAAAAACTCTTTGTTTTTTATATCAACAATATACACATTTTAAAGATTAAAATTATTTGTTTTTATGGTGTAATTAACAAAAATAATATCGTATGTAAAATTAAGTTAGGAATGTTTAAAAAAATAGAACTTAAGAAGGGAGAACATTACGTACTAATTTTACCCTCAACCTAATTTTGAATAAAAGGATACGTGTCAACATATTAATCATTTTTACACTTTTAATTTTATAAGACTTTATATTTAAACATTTCTCTAATAATTATAGTGTAATAATAATAAAAGTGAGTTTAAACCTGGCTTATATATATATCAAAAGCTATAGATTTAATATGGTTAGGTTTCTAATTTTCTATTGCATCACCTTTACTATTTATGTAGATCATTTATATACCAGTACACAATAACACAAACTATGTTCATTATAGTAAATTTTCATTATAGTAAATAACACAAACTATGTTCATTTATATACCAGTACACAATAACACAAACTATGTTCATTATAGTAAATTTTCATTTTTTTGTTGATAGTTAAAGGCATATATGTCCAAATTGTAAATACATGTCCTATAACAATCTATCTATCGATAAGTTTCTCTTACACAATGTAAATCAATTAAACTAAACATGTTAGGTATGTTACATTTACATGCACTCGCTTGACAAATAAATAACACTAGCATTTTCACATAAGACAACAAATGATTTGAAGAGAGCAAAATTTAATTCATGAAAAAAGGATAGTCAAGTAATGCTAATTCAATAACATTAGCTACACTCATATATTCAGCTTCGACGAAAAAAGACAAAACTTGCTGATATTTGAAGGACCAAGAAATGATATTAATTATTATTAAGAAAGATAATTTCTTAAAATAAAACCAACGTGTTTCACGTAAGACAGTCAAGTATGATAGCCTTGAAGGCAAGATACCCACTTAATGGGCATTATAAACTTGATTAAGATCTTGATCTAGATGAAGGTCAAAAGGTTTGACTATGAAACTTGATTCTCTACATAATCGATATTTGAACCATGATTCACACATGTGGGTTTGAGGAAAAAGATTCTCACGTATTTATGAACCTTGATTCACACATATGGGATTTTTAGCCTTATACATGGTTGAATTGTGGACTTTCATTCAAACGTAGTTTTTATGGTACGTGAACTAGGTTAACACATAATTGTTCATTTACATGTTATTGTGTCAATAAATTTAACAATTTTGTGAAAGGCATAGTTGTGCAAGTAATCATGTAAGTTTTTCGTTAACTTTATACCATCCTCCTATATTGCTGATTTTTGGGATTTGTATGTTTGATTTAATTTGGTAGCTTAATGATGTTAATATATGTTTACAAGTTACATTGACTTACTGTTATTATGAATAGTGAACGCAAGTGAAAATTGTTTAATTGTTGCAAAAATGAAAAGTCTGTATATACTACTCATCAGTTGTTCCAAAGACCATTCGTGTAATTAAATATAATGGCATTTTGGTCATACCACTCATGTTACGTTTAGCAAACGATATATTGATTGATCGTTTCTCGAATTTTGTGACCAACCTTGTAACAGAAGTTACCCTAGAAACCATCCATGTAATTAGGGGTGTTCAAGGGTTATTCAGTCAGTTATGAATTTTTTGGATATATTTGTTAACAGATCCGAACCAATTATTGGACACATGTCTAACCGAATCGCATTCAATCAATTAAACTAAATTCACAATTCGGATTCGCTTGAATTCGGTTAAATTCTAACGATGCAAAGCCCACATCGATTGAGAGAAAGAATGAATTATTCCTTGTAAAGGGGATGAAAACCTTCTTTACCCATGACTCATTTTGCATGGAAGAGTAATTCATTTAGGGAAAATTAAAGAAACCATGTATTCTTGGATGAACACCTATCGGATACAATAGGGACAATATCTTGACATGGTTGGCGGGATGTTACACAAACCAAATAAGTAAGATTATATCGCACAATGCATATGAAACCTACGGAGCAGCCCTCTATACAAATAAGGTTCAAATGATAACTATGCATGAATTTGAAATCAAACAAATTACTTTTTAGTATTTCTTCTACATCTCTTTCACTACTAGAAATAAAAACCAATACCTAACATTTCCGTCAGTAAAGCTTAGGAAGATTGATTTTGCTAGACATTTGCAATGCAAAGTTTACCTGGGAAAAATATTATTTTTGCGATGTAACATTGATTTTTTTTTTAAAAATGGGTATTTTGGAGAGAGAGTGATGACAAGAGAGTTGAATCTTGTCGTTTTCGCGCATCAAGGGAACCCGCCCCTGCCATGCGCGGGTTCTATGCCTCGGTCAACGCACATCTGCCCCCGTCTGTCCCCACTGTCCCCACTATCCCCTCTGTCCCCTCTGTCCCTCATCGAAAAGCGTGCGTGGTTTGAAATAATTGGAAGACCTTGCCCCTGTGAAGGGCGGGTTCTCAAACCTTCCCCAACCGTCCGATTTACCTCAAGAAACAATCTCCACCATCCAATAGAAACGAAAAGTAACCTAATTTGCAGGAGACCACGCCCTTGGCAAGGGCAGGTTCTCAAAACCCAGACAATTCAATCTTAAACTACCACCCGAAATTAAATACTCCCACCACTCATATATATATATATATATATATATATATATATATATATATATATATATATATATATATATCCCATTTAAACAATCAAATTTCGTATCTATCTCCACATGTAAATTTTATCACTCATTTAATTATTCTATTATTTGATACTTCATTTGAAAAAACAAAATGAGCTGGAGAATTACACCAGGTCCACTAAATAATGATCTGTTATTTTTAAGTGGTCAACATAGAACTGAAGGAATTTTACATGTTAGACGAGGTGATAAAGCTTTTTGGGATTACATTGATGAAGTGCCGATATATAAGGTTGGCTGGTTTTGCGGGTGTGATCGAGTGTGGTTATCGTAAAAGTTGATCGTGCTCTTATCTCAGCTTTGGTAGAGAGATGGAGGCCGGAGACACACACATTTCATTTACCTGTGGGAGAAACCATAATAACTGTCACACCCAACCTTGACGGCGGAATCGTCGAGATGTGAGGGTTAAGTTTGTTCACAAACACATAACGCTATTATTTAAATCCAAATACTTTAATCATAAGTTTCAAAAGTAAATTACAAACATAAGTCTCAAACATGGAAAATAGACATAACATAAGATGAAATAATCCAAGACATTTCATTTATTAATATAGGTTCATTCCTAGATGTGAATAAGCTTCAAAGATAGCATCAAGCTTAGGCGTTTCCTGAAACATGTTAAAAATAAAGGTCAACATAATGTTGGTGAGATTTCTATAGTTTTCATACATAAATATATAAAAGATGGCAATTCTTGTCATAAGTTAGTGAACACAGTAACTAGGGATGTATGACAGATGCAACAATCAAACCTTGACAGTTTACAAGATTTCACATTTACAAGATTGTACGATTAGCTAAGTGACTTGGATTAACCAAGCAGGCTTGTCAGACCCATAGATCTATGACGTCGCCAGGCTAGCAATAGTTAATGATTGCACATATAATAGTCAATACATGGTAATTACTAAGATCAATTAACCACAACATACGAGTGAATTGCCAAGTGTTTACAAGAATCAAACGAGCTTACAAGTGCAATGGTTATATGATAACATGTTTCACCCCAAAGTATAAAAATAAGTAAAAGGGGTATAGAAATACTCACATGCCAATTAGGTATAGGAAATGATGATTATTAAGATTATAAATAAACGTTCCAACTCAATCCTTCACAAGGTATCTAAGAATATCTATATATATATTTACAAGGTTTAAGTTTAATAATAAGTTTAATGAACTAACGAGGACTAGGGTTTTAAGTGGATTTTGGGGTTTGTCAAATAATTATCTTTAACAAATGAAAATCATTCATGTTTTCTTGAAAACAAATATATATTTATATTTTATACCAAGATGTGAAAAAGAATACTTATAATAATTTGAAAGAATATATAAAAATATGAATTTAGAAAAACATTTATGATAATTTGTAAGATATATAAAGTTTAAACAAAGTTTTATAAATAAAATAAACACAATTTAAACAATAATTTAAAGGCAATGTTGTAAATTAAATTAGTAATTAAAGTCTATTTTTTCTATAAAAATAACTATCTTTAATATTAACTTTAGAATAGAAATACAAGGATATTTTTATAAATAAATTACAGAAAATAATCTAGTGTTTTTAAAATAAACAAAGTTTATAAAATTATCTTTCAAAATTTTTAGAAATTTTTAATATTTAATTTGAAGGCCAGAAAGGCCTAAAAAATATGTGAGGATCCCCGGGTTCCAACCCGGGACCTCCTGTATGAGAGGGTGAGTGGGTAACCAGTAAACCAAGGCCTTAGCCGGGTTAATAGTTGGTTTTAAAATTTTAAAAATATAACCCAGATGAAATCTCCAATTTCACCCAAGGACCCTAGTTTCAATTTGGATCAAATTGAACCTCAAAACATTGTTAATAATCCAATTAACCATGGGGCTTTTGTTCCCCATGTAAAACCGAGTATACCCCTAGTCGAATTACCTGGATTTGTTTGATATTGATAGAATTTGACTGAAGCACAAGCCGTTTGTTCTTGAGTTAGGAATTCTATGTGTGTGTATGTGTTTGGTGAAATTGAGAGTCTAGAGAGTTTAAGAAACACAATTCGAGTGAAAACCCTCTAATTTATAGATTCAATTCGTTCGAATTGATGTCCAACGGCTATGGGCTTTAAGTCGGCCGTTTCGGATGGATTAAACAATTTACAAAGTTGTTTCAGGTGCAATTGATGTTGCCAATAACTTTTAAATGATTACCCGAACGTTTTACAGCCGTTTAATTGAGTTTTCATTATGGTTTATGCGTATAACGGCTTAGAGGTTTGATGTATTTCGGTTTTGAGTTTGAGTGTGTTAAAATCGGGTTTAAAGTTCAATTAATACATTTATTTGTGTTGGAAACAAGTTCCCGAGCATTTCAGTGTGTTTTGGATTGAAAACCGCAGCAAAAATAAGTTTTTGGGGTATCGCTGATGCCGCGCCGGAGCTCCGCCGACCGGCGGCCGGAAAATTGTGAGAGGGGAGAGAGAAGAAAGGGGTGGGGTTGGTTTTTTTAAATATTGACAGCTTTAGTCCCTGTTGTTTAGGTTTTGTTTAATTGCTTCCAAAACTTCAGTTTTAGTTTTAATTAAATTACAGTTTGGTCCTTGGAGTTTTAAAGTGTCAACATTTTATGTTAAAAACTTATTATTTACAAGTTTTAAAATAATAAAACTTATATTATTTTTATTTATTCATAATATTACCCTTAATATGATTATTATTTTTATCTTTATTATTATGATTATTATTATTAATGTTATTATTATTGTACAGTTTAATATTTTAATTACTAACTTTCATAATTTAAATGATAACTAAGAAATAAACATGGATAACCTATAAGTTTCATAAATGTCAACAATAGCCCTTACAAGAATTTAACGAAATTAACTCTTAGTTAACCAAAATTACAAGATGTTACAATAACCCTTCAAGATGTACAAGTTTTATGGAGTTTGCCGGTTGAAGATGATGTTGTTTCTCGCACTGATTTTGTTATGAGTGCATCTGAAATAATAATGAGGTTTGAGTATTTAACCGGCTGTACACTCGCTACAAGCGTTGTAAGTGGTTATAAGTTAAACCTAAGGTTTATTTTAGATCAAATAATAAAACCATTCCATAATAATGCCACAGATTTTCAGTGCATCCAACGAGCTAGATTAATTATATTATTTATGATTGGTGCCACTTTATTTCCTGATACTTCTAGCAATTGGGTGCACATAAATTATTTAAGTCATATTGAAAATTTAAATAACTGTGGTAGACTTAGTTGGGGAAGTGCAGTTTTAGTATCTTTGTATAGACAATTATGTAAGGCAACGAGTGTCACAAATCAAAGCTGGAGAAGTGACACATACCTTATATGTTGGAAACTTGTTGAGCCTCACATTCCAAGTAGGGTTTTAAGACAGTTTGGGATGTTTCAACCAATCCCTACAAGTGTGTTACTAACCCGGGAGCAACACATAAATCTACATTCGATTGCTCATAAAGGTGGTAGAAATAATAACTGGTTACAACATCATAATATCTTTGTTCAAGCATGGGCGTCTCGGCATAATTCAGTTGCTAATGAACCATACACTTATTCGCCAATTGCTTCTGAAGCATACATGCGGTGGTATTTAGAGCGTACTGTTATGTATACAACAAACCCGGCTCATCAAGACACGAACCCTCATGGTTTCCAAAATGATGGACAAAGATTAAAAATGATGGTATGGTTAATAATTTATTTTTTATAATGATTATTTATTTATTATTATTATTATTTATTATTGTTGTTGTTGTTGTTGTTGTTGTTGTTGTTGTTGTTGTTGTTGTTGTTGTTGTTATTAATATCATCATTATTATTATTTATAGATGGATGTGATGAGTCAATTTTATCAAAGACCAGGGGTTGAAACGGGGAGGAATATGGCGAGCAATTATATGGAATTTGCACATGCAAACCATATAAGTTATCTACCAACGCATGTGACACAGAATGTTGATGATACTCAACTTCCTCCTATCACACAGTGTTTACGCAGAAGGGGTAGAGGACGAGGGCGGGTTGGTCGACAAGTTGTTGATGATAATGTGGAGCAACAGAATATGACAGAACAAAGGGATTCCACGGAACAACAGTTCGACTCCCCCTTTTTAAGCCAAATGAGCAACCTAGATTTTTTTCATGGTGGTACCTCAAGTACTCAGTTTTCACATTTTAGTCAAATGGGTACCCAGAATTTTGAAGAAAGGGGCCCGACAAATCCTTATCAAAGCCCTAATACTGGTTACCAATAATCATTTCACCATTCTTCCCCGCTACCTTATTACCCTCAATTTCAAGAGACGGCTCAATCAGTTGACCGGTTTTTTAATGCATCTCCTTGCCCATTCGACTTAAATGATGAAGCAACAAATGATAATGATGACACTCATTAGATATTATTTCTTTTATATTTTTAGGGTTGTATTTTTAGGTTTATAATTATGTAATTTTTATGTTTTTATCTTTTAATTATATAATATTAAAAATATATAATGCAATTTTATTATAAAATACAAGCAACCAAAAACTAACAAGTAGTACAATAAAAGTAGCAAGTAAAGCAGTAATATAAAAAAGGGTCACTTGTGGGTCTTGCATTTGATTATCTTTTCTGTGAACCATTCAGGGTGACTATATGCATAACGATACTAATAAAACTCTTTTGCCATATAGCGTTGATATCTTGCACACGTGTCTTTAAAATCTCTTTCCATACTTAAGGTTTTTCCTTGAACTAGTTTTGACCAGTTCTTAGATTCTTCTTCATCTGCAACTAAAAATGGTGTGTGCATCGGTTGTTTCTGACGAAGATGATTCATGTTGCTTCTTAGGTCGCCTTAACCTTTGTAGAATTAAACTCGTCGATCGGAGTTCATGAGCTGGTTCTTTACCGGGTCGGTGTGCCATTTTTATGGGTTATGTGGTGTTTTTTGGAAGGGAAGTTGTGAAATGTGGTGATTTTTTAGGAGAAGGGTGGTGGTATTTATAGGAGTGTTTTTGGAATAAAAATTTAGTATTTATATTTATAATATAAAACAAACATAATAATATTAAACAATAATAACCACTAAACATCAAATAAAATTAATATACAACAATCTCCTCATGAGTATGAGTTTGGACAAGTGTTCATGTTATGACCTGTTTGTCTACATATTGAACATCTACGTATAACAGGTGCATCTGGATGATAAACATCCATCTCATTGTGTATCCTTCTAGTGCGTCTCCTACCTCATCACGTGGTGATTTTTAATGGATCGCCTCTTATCCTCCAACCCGGGTTCGTCCAATAATCAATGTATTGAAGCGTGTAAAAATGACCGTTATACTGTTCTTGATAAATACAGTACTATAAACCTGATAAACAATGTTATGAGGTGATTCACCTCTATGGCGACAAACTGCAATTGCATGTGAGCATGGGAATCTTTGCATCTGCCATTACCACACGTGCAAGTTCTGTTTTTGTATTCCACGATATAATCATTTCCACCAGCTTCATTTGTTTGGATCTTTGACAGAACTCTATATCTTGCCTCTATGTAATCAAACTCGGTTATGATATGCTCTTGCGAGTTAATATCACGTGCATTAAACAAACGCCATATGCGCGGGGGTAATGCGGTGTTGCAGTTGGCTGCGATGTCAGTATGCTTTCTGAACTGTTCGACTGTTTTCTCGAACGTACAATTAATAATAGCTTTATTTGCATAAGCCTGACACCTCGTAACATATTGTTGAAGCTTTCGGAAATGTTCGTGGTCAGGTTACCCCAACGACGATGATTTTTATCTTGTAGAAGTGTCCATTTACTCTCTTTAATAGCTTTAAATATTCTCACGCTTCAGGATTGACGCTTGTCATTTGACTTACATAATAGTTATACTTCTTTTGTTGGGTGGTGCTTTCGATAGACCAACATAGTCTTTTTAAGGTAGAAACCTTGAACTTTTGCATGAGGTTACTTCGAACATGTCTGAGACAAAATCGATGCATACCATTATTTTTACATTCTTCAAGAGTATTCATAGCATGAATAATTCCTTTGTGCCTATCAGAAATAACACATAATTTTTTTCCCGAACCAATAGAATTGTGGTGAACTACAATGTGTGACCAAAATTATTGGAAAAACCAACCCCAACTTTCTACCGTCTCTTCATCTACAATTGCATAAGCTACCGGCATTACGTAGTTGTTTGCATTTTTTGCAAGTGCAATTAACATTTTACCACGGTAGGAACCTTTAAAGAAAGTGTCGTCAACAGATATCACTGGCTGCAATACCTGAATGTATTAATTATTGGACCGAATGCCCAAAACACATATTTAATGTGTAATAAGCAGATGTATCAGTCGGATGATGTAACCATTCCACGATAACATGGTTCTGCTTTTGTAATGCGTTGATGTACGTAGGTAATTGTTCAAAGTTACTATCCTAACTACCATAAATATTATCAATGGCAGCTTTTCTAGCTCGCCAGGCTTTATTATATGAAACATCAACATTCAACATGTCTTTTAAATGTGCTTGAATTTGCTTGATGGGAAAAGCAATATCTTGACGAATAAAATGGATAACACGGGTAACAATATCTCGGTATTTGAAACTTCTATTGTTGTTACCAACAACAGTACCAAAACAGTTGTGTGCATTCACCCATCTTGAAATTCTCCACATGTGATGATCATGGTTCTTGGAAGCATAAACATACCATGTACATGGAGGACCATTATAAAGATTGTTGTAATTAGGGATAGTGTTGTAGCACTTTGCTATCTATCTTGTACGTTTACTTTCAACTACTATAGCCTCTCTGTTACGTGCAAGATTCCATAACCGCACTGCATGCATCACTTCATCTTTCGATTTAAAGTACATGCCAATACGGATTTCTTTTGACTCTTCATTCCATATATCCATATGGTCTTCATCGTCAAAATCAGCAGCTTCATAATCTCTTAACTCCTGAGGGTCTTCAGAATAATTCACCTCCCCGTAAGATCATGGATTAACACCAGAATTATAATTGTTTGAAACTCCATAGTTGTTGTTGTCATCATTACTGGATTCTTCTTGTGATGGAATGAGTTCAGTATCTTCACTGTTGTCTGAAGTACCAGCATCTGACTTATCAAAACCTCCGTTATCATCATCGATTTGATGATGAGAATTGGTTGACGGACCGACTTCATAATCGTGTGATATTACATTGCCTTGATGATGAGAATTGCTTGACGGATCGGGTGCTTCTGATACAGAGAAACCACGTACGAGATCCATATAATTAGATTGTTGTACAGACATTTTCGGCTCAATGATAACGTAAACATTTCCTTGAAAATTTTCAACATTTTCTCCCAAATAATACAAGACTTCTAGACTTGAGTCATTAAAAATTTCAGAGCTTTGAAAGAAACTACCATATGAGTAGTATAATTTTAGTTTCAAATTATAATACTCTTTTTGAACCTGAAGTTGAATATAAATTAAATCAACAAATTCTTCGTATGACACTCTATTACAAAGAATAATGGTTGAACGTCTTGCAGAAACATCACATATGATATTTCTATTTTCGAATAAAATATCACCACCCCAATATATTTGTAAAAAATAAGTCTGAGACATGATAATGAAAAAGTGATTTATCAAATATTGGGATTGAATATGAAAATGTGAATATCAAATATCGAACCCGCGTGATTTATACGAATTGAATACAAAAATGTTGTGTTGAACGTATCAAAAATTAAAGTCGACGCTTTATAGGTGATCGGGTAGGTTAAATGTGCGGTGAAATTTAGGTTGAGGAGAACCCGCCCCTGCCAAGGGCGAGTTCTATCCTCGATGTGACTTTTGAGGAGAACCGCCCCTGCCAAAGACGTGGTCTCTCCTCGGATGTGACACTGCAGACCAGTCAAGCTGGCACGTTGACCAATGCATAGAACCCGCCCATGGTAGGGGCGGGTTCCCTTGATGTGCAAACCCGACAAGATTCAACCCTCTTGTCATCACTCTCTCTCCAAAATATCCATTTAAAAAAAAATCTGTAACATTAGCAATATATAATACTGATTTACAAATAATAAAACTATGTTCTGCTACTCTTTTGCGTCGAAACCGTTAGTTAATTAGATTTTATTTAACTTGAGCCGCAATTTTGTTTCAGTTTCACTATGTTTTTGTAACAAAAGATAAGGTTTTTTTTTTTAAATTGTCATTCTATCGTCTAAGTTTCGAAGAAAATGTAGGGCTTCAGACTTCATAAAAATTGGTCGTAAAAGTATTGGAATTTGCAACGCCATTATTTGCATCACAAATGTCTTTGGCAAATATATATGGTGTTTCTACTACTATTTCAACTCATAGAATCTCTCAGTAATATTCAATAACCAAATGATACAAAGTCGTTCCTCTCCAATTTAATTATATTAACGGTTTACATCATAACTCTATATATTAATATGATTTTTGATATAATATATATGGATAAGGATCAGATATAAGTCGAAGCTCCATTTCAAAATTGGGCATTTTAAGGTCAACACCAAACATAATGTTCTTAGGTCACTTGGAGTATTATGTTAAAAATGGATGTAAATAATGCCAAACTATAAACTATAGGTTAATATTAATATCAACTAACAATTTCATAAATTTTAATTTTAATTTTTAATTTGTTATCGATAGCAGTCTCAGTCTAATTGTTCGTTAATTCCGTTTATTTTGTTGACGTGACGCGTGACGTTGCTCGCGACGTGACATATGACATTGCGTATTATATGATTAAAATAAAAAATATAAATATACCACTAAATTTTTGTGTCACCTTGTCTCCAAGCTATTTAATTGGCAAGAAAAAAAGTTACATTAAATAACTCCAAACTATATTTTTTTTTATAAAAAAAGAAGTGAGTAATACATTTATATTTTAAATTTTAACTATGTTATACGTCACGATACGTGATCAAAAACTAATTGAGTTAACGAAAAGTTAGACTGTGAATGTTATTATTAACAAAATCAAAAGTTAGGATTAAAACTAGTCAAATTTTTAGTTAGGAATTATATTTGACTAATAGTTAATAGTTTGGATTAATAAAATCTAATTTTTCTCACTTTAAATCAAATTATCTATATTTAAAACTTTTTTAAAAAAGTTAGAATAATATAACATATACTTTTTTATACACAACATAAAAAATTAACTTAATGTTTGATGTAGTTTCTCTTTTCAACAAATCATAGTTGACCTTCTTCTGATCCATGAACTGGACGCACGTAGGTTGAGAGTTGGTGCTCGTTTGGTGTGGTTGTTATTGGCGAATTAAGAATCAAAGTTAGTTTATTTTTTTGAAAGATCAACCAAGGTTATATTCCACCAAAAAGAGTTAGCAGGAAGCTAATCATTACAAACCATATCCAAGTTTAACTTTTAGCATCGATTACAATTACAACTTACACATCTTAATGTTATATCACCAACCTATTCTCTCCAAACAGAAGCTACTCCAATAGCTCCACTCCAATGATGATTGTTTAGATCTACTCTTTACCCATAGGAAACTTCGCGATTTCACTTCCCCGATGTATTTCTGCACACAACACTGTACTCGGACTTTTGTTTCATTTCTTGCTTTCCAAAGACGCCATATTGTTGTTTGCACCACACTACTTACGGCCTTCTTGGACATATGAGAACCACCCGAGAATTTGTGTAACTCCAGGAGGTTCCTGAATTCAAACGCGTATATCGGGGGGATCTTACACCACAATGAAACGATTGACCATATGGTTTGCGCAAAACCGCAGCTAACAAATAAATGTTCTACCGATTCCGGAGCTTCCCCACAAACACAACACAATAGAGACGACACCGGTATACTTCTTCTTGGCAAGGCATCCATTGTTGGAAGTCTATTTAGCTTTGCGCGCCAAACAACAACCCAACCTTTTTCGGGACCCATTTATTCCATTCAAACCTGTCCACCGGATCACCATGCCTTAGCTCATTCAGCTTTGCTTTGATACTGTAGATAGAAAAATTCCCCGAGGAACCACAACTCCACTGCCATTGATCATCACCTTCTCGCAGAACCGGAGAAGGGATAGTCCTAATTAAGTGGTCTAATTGGGTTGCTTCAGGTCCACTTATGGGTTCTCTACTCCAGTCCCAACACCACGAGAAAGATCTGTCAATAAACAACAATCGATCAGCAATACAACAGTTCTTGTTGGACTCTAAATGAAACAGGTCCGGATATGTAGTCGCCAGCTGCTTGTTCCCCGCCCATCTATCTATCCAGAATCTGATCATAGTGCCTTGATTTACAACTCCACATACTAATTCTGGGAAATTTATTCCATGTTGAGCCAACTGATTTATCACCTTTCTCATATTCTTCCATGGGCCCGGTAATGAGAGTTTTAAAGGGATGTAATACCATGCACGTGAATGGCTATGTAAAGCCCATATGACTTTCCTCCATAATCCATGCGGGTCGATTTTAAACCTCCACCACCATTTCGCAAGGAGGGCATGATTCACGTCCTTTAAAGATCCCAAACCGAGACCGCCATATTCTATAGGTGCCACTATCTTGTCCCATGCCACCCAATTCAGCTTTGTCCTTTCCTCTGAGCCACCCCAAAAGAACACTCTCCTTAATTTATCCAAGCTATTTATTATTTCCTACGGATCCCGAAACACAGAGAAAAAGTAAGTGGGTAAGGCGTTCATTACGGATTTAAGGAGTGTTATCTTTCCCCCGTAGGATAAACATTTTGCCTTCCAGATCGATAGTCTTCTCCTGAACTTCTCAATAATCGGCTCCTAATGTTCACAAAGGTTCATGTTTGCGCCCACCGGGAGACCAATGTATTTAAAAGGGAAGTCTCCTCTTCCGCATCTCAGTTTATTAGCCAAATTTACCACTTCTTCATTCGACACCCCAATACCAAGGATGTTACATTTAGACATATTAACTTTAAGACCAGACACCAAGTGGAAGCATCTAAGTAATCTTCTTAGGCTAATGGCGTTTGAAACCGACCACTCGCCTAAAAAACAACATCGTCCGCATAACAGAGATGTGATAGCGCCGTACCGGCTCCTAAGCATGATAAACCTTTATATAAACCGATGGAGCACGCCGATTTTATAAAGCAAGATAAAGCTTCCATTGCTAATACAAAAAGAAACGGAGACAGTGGGTCCCCCTACCTAAGCCCCCGGTAACATGCAAACTCAGCCGTGGGCGACCCGTTAATCAAAACCGAAGCTCTAGCCAAAGTCACAAGAGCCATCACCCAACCAATCCATCTATCAGGGAAGTTCATTTGTCTTAGGATAGAATCCAGAAAAGACCAGCTCAAAGAGTCATAGGCCTTCTCTAAATCTACTTTGAATAACATTCCTTGTTTTCTAACTTTTTTTATCCAACCAATCACCTCGTTTAGTATCAATGGCCCGACTAAAATACTACGGCCTTGTATGAATGTCGACTGCTCTGCGCATACCATATACCCCATGACCTTTTTTAACCTTTTAGTTAACACTTTTGATATGACTTTGTTCACCATCCCAATGAGTGTTATAGGTCGGAAGTCACCGAAACCATCCGGATCTCGCCTCTTTGGGATAAGGGTGATAAAGAACGAAGCCATACCAAGATTGACCGAGGCATAGTGATAAAAATCATCCATTAGTGACATAAAATCCGTTTAGAAGAATGACCAGAACCGCTTTAGAAATTTAAAATTAAAGCCATCGGGCACAGGAGCCGATCGCTCCCACAGTCCCAAACTGCCTCCTTAATTTATTCCAAGGAGAACTGAGAAATTAACATATCCGCATCCACATCCTTGACCCGGGGAATATTACTACATTGAAATTGCGGCCGGCGTGGCATTAGTTCCATGAACTTGGAAGCAAATAGTTCAGCGCAAAGTCTTTATTAACCACCTGGTTAGTTATCCATTCCCCATTAATCTTCAACCCGCTTATTCTGTTATTTAACGTGTTGGCATTAACAATTGAGTGGAAATAACTTGAGTTCTCATCCCCTTCCAACACCCATTTCATTCTCGCTTTCTACTGGATATCCCGAATTTTATTTCTATCGAATTCGAGGATGTAGCTTTTACCCTCCAAGCGTTTATTGATTTCAATGGATGACAAAGGTCTAGATTCTGCCAAAGCCTCCAAATCCCCGACTTCCTTTAACACCTCCTTATATCTTCCTTCAATCTTTTCTTTTTCAATAGAACCCAACTTCTAATCTTATTTTTAACAAACTTCAGTTTGGTCACCAAGGCCAAATCAACAGTGCCATTGAATTTGAATACGCTACACACCTCAGCCACGTATTTATCAAAACCAGGAATATCAAGCCATGAGTTAAAGAATCAAAAAGGAGTGTGACCAAAATCCGTTGCCACCATGTTCATTAATATAGGACAGTGGTCCGAGGCATACCTGGATAGAGCAGTTATCGTAGCCTCCTGCCACAGGTTTAAAAAATTCTTACACGCAAGAAAACGGTCCAGCTTGCTACAACTAGAGCCATTGTCGGCCATGTAAGTGAAACGGTGACCTCCCAATTGAAAGTCATGTAAATCCGCTTCTGCGATGAAAGAGTTGAATGCAGCGGCATTTCCTTCATTAAACTCCGAATTAAGTCGTTCCGATTGTTCACAAACCTTGTTAAAATCCCCCGTGAATAGCCACGCACCATCCAAGGAGTTGCGAATTTGTAGCAGCTCTCCCCACAAATCCCGCTGCCGAGAAGCCTCATTCGTAGCGTGTATGTTGACCACATTAATCAGGGATCCCGTTGCAACCATAGTACCAGACACGACAAGGAAGTGTCTTGATTTTATAGTACTAACCATCTGAAATATTGATGGGTCCCACAACATAGCTAACCCCCCTCCCCCGACAAACCTTCTGAATGCACAACCTCCACCTCGAACGTCGTACGGTCCCAAAATACATTGAATCTAAACTCCGAATTCTAGTTAATCTTTGTTTCTTGGATTGCAATCAAGTGAACATTATTATTAATCTTGAGGCCCCTAATCCACCCATGTTTCCTCCGGTCTCTAGCCCCTGTAAATTAATTGATAGAGTATTCATTGTCAACCTCAACAACACCATCACCACTTACAATTGATCTTACCTCCGGTGTGAATTCCGATAACTGTACCAATTTTCTTCCCGTATTCTATAGTCTTGGTCACTTCCCGGTCCCAACAATCGGCTTCTTCTTCTTCTAGGAAGACACCATCGAAGGTGGATAAAGGTTCCATTCCTACCCGATTGGCCATAACGAATGGCGGGGCGGAGCGGTCGGGACCTCTCTGATTCGTGCTCACTCTTTTAGGGTTGCCCATCTCAGGTTCTGAGTTAAGATCAGGAAAACAGTTCTCGACAATGGATTGGGTGCAGACTTTTGTAGTTGGTCCTTGAGTAAGGCCCAACGAAGGTGGGCTCCTATCCTTCCTAGCCCTTTTTCCCCAAAATAATTCCAGCCGGACCACCATTAGTATCAGGCCCATTTGTCAATTCATTATTTAAAATTTATGGCCCAACCGAAGAATTTAAATGACTTTCTTGAAATATGTTCCCGCCAACCGTTGCATGAATCATCTCCTCCGCATGCAATGTTGTCGTCCTATCCTGATCACAAGGCATGGACTTTTCACCTTCCATAAACCCATTTGACTCCTCAACTTCCTTCTCACCGGAGATCACCGCCTCAGCCGTGTCATCCTCGGAACCGGTAGTATCTCTATTTTGTTGAGGGAAGAATTCAGTTTCAAATTCCGTCACCTTATCTCTAATCTCCCCCTCCTCTAGATCATTGATGCGGTGTGAAAGTATATATATATTGATAATGGATTTTGGCATAGATTCAGTTTTAAATGGTTGTTACTACTACTAACTACACACACAAAAGGCAAGTGCACCTATCGTGAGGTAATATAGTGATGGTAAGAACCGAGTATCAATCCGTGGACACACTAAGCCTACTCAACAACCTTTATGATTGACTATCAGATTTGATTTTTTTTGTTTAGGAGAATGATAAGTTGCATTGATGTAAATTAGGTTATTTTTAGGGTTTTAAAATAGAAACAACAAATAAAGTAAAACAAGTTGAAACTTATGGATTTAAAATCAGCGGATAAAGGCTATCATCCTAATTTGATTACACTTATATAACTGTGATGAGGTGATGGTGTGATTAAAGATACTGAATAAGGTAATTGTGTTAATGTTTATAAAGATGAGCTGGTGCGATTTCTCGTCTATCCGCTCTGTAATGACTAGGACCACGTCAGGTTGAGATTTACTGCTTAGGCAAAGCCCTGGTAATGTAGGTGAATCTTTCGTGTCCTTTTTGACATACGATTTCTGAAAACATAACTTAACGTAAGAAGATAGTTGATCAAGTTCCTTTCCAACATGCCATTCATTTTAGAAAACCATAACAATTACTGTAGATTTCTCAGACTAATAAAAGGGAACCCGTAAATGATCAGAAAGTTAAGGTGATATGAATTCTAATAACTATCTCTAGTTAATTAGCCATAGTTTTGTTATGAATAAAAGTTGATCATACGTTTTTCAACCGTGTATGACAATCACAATTACAAATCATAAGTTTATAACCCTCCGTTCAAATGTAGGTGCTACCCATCTAGAGTTTTCCCAAGACCACCATAACATTAACACAATATAAATCACACCATTAGTTCATCGCAAATTACATAAGTTTCATCCAATTAGGATGATAATGAGAGTTTAGCTCATAGAGCTTGAACATAACAACACACAACATAGAAGATAAATATGAATTCACCAGTGAAATGGAACAATCAAACCGGTGATCCACAATGGATAATGTTTAGACAATCCCGAGCTTCTTTCAAGTGTTGTATGCACCTCCCGAGCCTCCAAATGGTCTTCAAGACTTGATTCCCGAGACAATCCTGCAGAGTGTCACCCCCACCAAAAGCTCTCCTAAATGTTGAACTTAAGCCTCTATTTATAGGCTTCCCGGAGTGTTTAAGCATGGCCCCGTGCCAAAAAGGCATGGCCCCGTGTTAGTACAATGCTTACGGAAGTTGGTCGGCTCGTACATGCAGGAGCTGTCGGGCACGGCCCCGTGTTGGAGGTGGGGCATGTCCCCGTGTTCACTTTTAGGGGACAGTACTTTTTATCCTGTCAGATGTCCAAACACGAGGGTGTGCCAAACTAGCACGGGGGTGTGTTTCAGGCAAGGCATGGGGGCGTGCTTAATAAGGCCCGGCCCCATGCTTAGAATAGAAAGCTTAGATTTCTTCAATTTCTTGTCAAATATGCTTCTTTTGTCCATCTTGCCCTTTACAACACCTGAAAACACAATTAAACGATTTTAAGTTCATAATCATTATTTTATGGAAGATATTAATAAACATTGATGTGCTTTTGATAGTATTTTTATGTATAATTTGAAGCACATCAAATGTCCCCACACTTGAACTTTGCTTGTCCTCAAGCAAAAATCACTTAAAATGATAATCCCACCAAAAACCAAATAAATCAAAAGATAAATATGTCTTTCAGGAAATATGAAAGTAAAAATTATTTCATCTAAATGTTAACATTTTAAGCATGTATAGAATGATATCCTAGCAAGCAATGGAGTTGTTTAGTAAAGATTATAATCATGTAAAAATCCACACTTCTCACAAGATGCACTCACACTCGGCTAAATATATGGAGTCATAATTAGGGTTAAGTATGACTAATACGCTCAATTGCCTAGTATGAATACGTGTGAAATCATATGCTTGTTAAGGATCAAATCTCCACCCATTTAGATATTTACTTACATAAATCATTAGGTCTTTGATGGGTTGTAACTTGGCTCGGGCTCGGGTATGAAATATTTGAAAAGGTGGCTAAAGGCTAAAGACGATGGTCTTGGCTTATTTTTCTAACATAAACTACAAGAAAAGCAGTAAAAGGCTCCCTATACAATACTTCAAGCTAGAAGGGTATGCTGACTTGAGGACTCGTTTAAGGTTAGATTATCAAGACCGTATTTTGCTTTCAAGAACCTCACTTCATCCTTCACCCGCAGATACACAAAACTTTCCTTTCGTAAGGATCATTCGGCTTGAAGCCTAATAGCACCCAATCGGATCAGTTCTGAGTATGCGTATTGAGATTCGGTTTGGTTCTTTTTGTATTTTCCATTGTGGGACCAATTTCCACAGTTCGGACATCTTTCGTATCTTTTTGCCCGTCTCTTTATAGCGCTTTTTGAAATTCCACAAAATGGCAGAACTCACAAAATGGCGGAACTTGTTCCTTTTTTCGCCATTTCTTTCTTGCGTCGAACGTGAGTTTGAAAATTTGTTCACGGATTTCCGGGGGAAGTCCTAGTTTTGCGTGATGAAGGCAACAAAGCAAATTAAAATCGAAAGAATGCATTCCAGTTCTTTTAGGTCTGCCAGTATAAGACCAAATTTCTCTTTTCCTCTTTTTTTTATAAGTCAAAAACGTGTCTTTAATGAAAAATGGGTTTTGTTGAAGGCTTTTTGATTAAGTGACTTGGTGGCTCGGGTGATCAAAATAAAAATATTTAAGCTCAACGAGGCTAACTAGGGCTGATGATCGGGTAAGGAAAGTTATAAGAAAATGGTTGGGGCTTGAATGGTTAATGTTTCCTAATGCCTAACTCATTTTTACGCAGAAAATACTAATTAAGGTCTTGAAATGTATACCCAAACCAAGTTCTAATCACACGTATCATAGGGCACCTTCAATTGAATCCAGAATGAAAGTAAAGTTGCAAAGGTTTGCAAAATCTGTTTAAGGCTCAAAAATAACTCACAAACGGATGGAATTGGGTGAACGTGTTTTATTTTACATAATTGAAATTTTTACTGGATTATTGCTTTTAAGGATATCACAAAAAAAGACATTTTCAATTTTGTATTTGGATTTCTTTTATTTACTTATTTATTTCCCGAAAACGTATATTTATAATTTGGTTTATTAAAAATTGTTTAAATTTTTGGTTTCGTGTCACAAAAATTAATGGTTAGGTGATTTTAAAAATTTTCAATTTGGACATATTTTTAGCAAAGTATCACATTTGTATCTCAATTAATCCCATCCCCACACTTAAAATTCACATTGTCCCTAATGTGATCAATAAAATAAAACAAGAAATGGTAACGAGATACTCCCCTAAAAAATGATAAAGTCGACTCATGCCTTAAATTGTGAGACTCGTCGGGATCACCTAAAATATCATCCAATTATTGAAAGCATTAACAACTTAAACACACAAAATAAAAAATAAAATGATATGAATTAAAGGATAGATTGGCACAAAACAATTGTGCCCGGACCCTGAAAGTGATATGGCTTTTTAAGGGGTTCGTGGCGGGATATCCCCTCACTCATGATACATTCGGTTTCTGATGTACGTGACATCATTGCTCAGGTCATCCACTCTTGAGTTCAGATTTTCGACGCGGTTGAAGGCTTGTTACGCGTATTCGAACGATCTCCTTGCGTGGTTACTGGTGGTTTGAATTACTTCATAAAGGTCTAACATGGTCGGGAATTCTCCGGCGTGTGAGCTGGAAGCCCCGGCTTCTTCATGATGTGTCGGCATATCAAGGTCCATGATTATCTCCTCGGGATCTGCTGGATCCCAGATTTGTCCCTTCCTATCCATAAACCTCGGTTGTCCATTTGGTAGGGTTGTTATCATGTACATGCTCGTGCAAATGCTTAAGTCCAACAATCCTGGCATTACTCCTTCGGTTCCCTCCGTGTTACACCCTGGCAAACAGATTACAAAACAAATACCAAATGTTGCATGGCAATTGATTTGTCATACAATACAAAATAAACAAGTCTCTCAGGCTAACAACTCTCTCGCTTTGACCACGAGCTGTTATTGAATGGCTAAGCAACCGATGAATGTAACGCAGTAACGGGTCTCGAATCTGACTGCTTTTGGTTTTACTCGAGTTGAACACCCCGGTTCCAATTCTTTCCCAAAATGCTTTTCTCATGGCACCACTTTCCGTGTCCCTACTCTCCTCGTCTGGAAACGTATGGTAAGATGGCATTCCTGATATTGCTTCCTCCTCCATTTCCTATTCTGTATATACTCCCAGATAAACACCAAACAAAGCGATAGATGTTTTTCGCCATTGCCCACCTAGTCTGAATGTAACTGCTTCATCATCCCAAGGGTCAGAGTCTTTCATGCTAAATCTGAAAGATGCTAAAGATTCAAGAGTCAGTTCATAAACAGAAGGTCTGTTTTATGAAAACAACCTCTTCCACTAAATACTCAATAAATTGTTATATCTTTCAGCTGTCCGACAGCCGCCAATGTTTCCTCATCCGCTTGCAAATGTGACCTTTCAGCCCTTTGCAAGAGTCTTTGCAACCGGTCACGACACCATCTTTCACGGTTTCCTTCAAAGTGCAAATATGGATGGTTCATCATCCTGAAATTTTGACAAATAAGTTAAACTATACAACACAAATTTCTAGAGCAGTTCTATGACAGTGGTGAAGATCATGGGTTTTACAAGACATAACACCCAACATGGGGGTGCGTCTTGTGAGACGTGGGGGTGCGGTTGACATTTTGAGATATGAAATTTTTGACTCGCGCACGCGTGGTTTTGTTTGTGAACCTTTGATTAAAAATTTGTTTAACATTTTCTTGCTTGAAAAACCAAATATTATACGTTAAGCATTTTAAACATTAGTTAATAATTCAAGACCAAAAAATATATATATATTGTTTAACACTACTTGCTAATTCTCGTAACTTGAACATTATTAACAATGATTTCACCACGCATTATGAAGAATACTAATGGTAAACATACTAATAACTAATAACTAACTAATCATACTAATTACACTAATCAACTTCAAAAAAAATATGAACAAGAAGGTTTAAGGCATTCATCATTCCATAATACGTTTAAGTACAAGTCTTTACATATAATTGCTAGGATTTCGGTTGTTTAGAGACCTAATCACCTAACTACATGTAAATGACCATCATAATCATAGGAATTAGTATACTAACCTCTTGATCAATACTCTTGAAAGAAACTTGAAAATATGAAAGAAAATTTGAAAGAAATGGCACAAAATGAAGAGGATGCGACATTGCAAGTAATGAGTTCGGATTTTATCATGCAACATTGAAGGGGAACAAGACAAAAGGTTGAAACAAGTCAGATTTTGTCATTTCATTGTCATCATGGGGGCGTGCCTCTGGAGGCACGGGGGCGTGTTCCCCTTGTGCAGTTTCGGTTCAGTCTTTTGTTGTTCCGTTTTTCAGTTTCATGTGTTACGTAATTTACCCGGTTAAGTTTTGTCATATCCAAATCATCAAAAAAGCTACGAACTAAGTCCTAGAATTCATAAAAAACAAGCATAATGACAATTACATTTTCCTAGTTCCTACGGTTACATAATACATTAAAAGCCGAGAATCTCAAACTGCAAAACCAGACTCCTTAACGCGCACTAGCGCACATAACACATCGCAGAATGCTTCTAGAAGAAGCCTCCACACATTTCATGTGGGAGGCTCAGGATGGGATAGTGCGAAGTGCGTTGCTAAGCTCCGCGAGCCGACGATTGACCGAAACGAGTTCCTCACCCATTTCCTGAACTTTTTAGATAAGTTCAGCTAAGGGTTGAGATGTGGTGAGGTTCATCTCAGTCAATTTCTTGATTAGCTCGTGAATCTTGAAGAAGTATTCTTGAGTTGTTGGTTCCCGTGTTTAAGAACGCGGTTTCTTTGCCGGATTCAAACTAGAGCTTCCATGACTTGATTCTTTCATCTTTTCAGGAGTTTTTAAGCAAAAATGGATATGATGAGAGGTTGGAACAGGTGTGGTATTTATACACAGGCCGTGGAAGGTGATCACGGGGGCGTGCTTGGCTAGGCACGGCCCCGTGTTTGTCAGAAACCGTCTTAAATTCGACCTGCAACATTCCAGAGTCGTCAGCGGAGATCGTGGAAAATTTTTTGTCAGAGGCACGGGGGCGTGCTTGGTAGGGCACGGCCCCGTTATTGTGCTTGTATGTCCTACGAGAAGTTTAAAAATTTTAATAAAATCTATGTACAAGTGTCGTGTTTCAGTTTCAGGTCTTCGGCGCGACCCTTCCCCGCACTTAGTTTTCGTCGGGGCGGAGGTGTAATTCCTCCGAGAAAATCTTGGTTGGTCCATCGTTATACGGTTTTAAACGATGTCCATTTACTTTGAAACTTAAACCGTCGTGGTTGTCGATTTCAATGGCACCATTCGGAAACACGTTTTTTATCTTGTAAGGTCCAGACCAATGTGATTTAAGCTTTCTGGGAAACAGACGTAAACGAGAGTTATACAGTAAGACACGTTGTCCCAAAACGTTTAGTGTTCTTTAATCGAGAGTCGTGAAATTTCCTTGTCTTTTCTTTGTAAACCCTGACATTTTCGTATGCTTGTTCTCTCAGTTCCTCTAGTTCATGGATTTGTAGAAAGCGATTCTTTCCTGCTAGGCCTTGGTCTAGCTTTGCTGCTTTAAGTGCCCTATAGGCTTTGTGTTCCTTTTCCCCAGGTAGATGACACGACTTCCCATAAACGAGTTTGAACGGTGTTGTGCCAATGGAAGTCTTATAGGCTGTTCGAAAAGCCCATAATGCATCATCTAGCTTGGTAGACCAATCCTTGTGATTTTGTCCTATGGTTTTCTCAAGGATTCGTTTGATACCTTGATTAGTAACTTCAGCTTGCTCATTCGCTTGCGAATGATAGGCAGTTGTAAAGCGATGGTTCACTCAATAACGAGTCATTGCTCTATCGAGCTGGTTGTTACATAAATAGGTTCCTCGATCACTAATCAAAGCTTTGGGAGTACCAAAATGAGAGAATAATTTCTTGAGGAATCTGATAACGTTTCTTGCATCATTGGTAAGTAGGGCTTGAGCTTCGGCCCATTTTGAGACATAATCGACTGCTACCAAGATGTATCGATTGTCAAATGACACCGGGAATGGCCCCATGAAATCAATACCCCATACATCAAATACCTCGCATACTTGAACAGGTTTCTGAGGCATCTCATCCCGCGTTGAGATGTTAGTTGCTCTTTGACATGCATCACAGGTGCGTACCATGTTATGAGCATCTTTGAAAATTGTGGGCCAATAGAATCCAGAGTCAAAGACCTTCTTAGCTGTTAGGATTGCTCCATGGTGTCCTCATGTGGGTCCTTCATGACAGTGCCTTAAGATTTGTTATGCTTCGCTTCCGTATACGCATCTTCAAATGAGTTGGTCTGCACCGATTCTGAATAGATACGGGTCTTGCTAATAGTAATGCTTAACGTCAGTAAAGAATTTCTTCTTTTGCTGATAAGTCATTCCTTTGAGTAGGATCCCGCTTGCCAAGTAGTTCGCGAAGTCGGCAAACCAATTATGTTCATCGATTGAGGAATGGATGTTCATAAGGAATTCGTGAGGGAAATTATCGTTTATTTTGAATTCCTCGGTTTATGAAGGGTTGAATCTTTAAGACGAGAAAGATGATCGGCTGCTAGATTTTCCGCTCCTTTCTTGTCGCGAACTTCAATGTCGAATTCTTGAAGCAAAAGTATCCACCATATCAATCTCGGCTTTGCATCTTGTTTGTTGAAAAGATAACGAAGGGCTGCATGATTGGTGTAAACGATTGTTTTTGAAAGGATCAGATACGAGCGGAATTTGTCGAATGCGAAAACTAACGCAAGACGTTCTTTCTCGGTGGTGGTGTAATTTTCTTGTGCGTCATTTAGGGTTTTGCTCGCATAGTGAATTGGGTGGAACTGCTTGTCTCTCCTTTGTCCTAACACGGCTCCTACCGCATAATCACTTGCATCGCACATGAGTTCAAATGGTAACGTCTAATCAGGGGAAACCATAATTGGAGCGGTGACCGATCTCTCTTTTAACAGATCGAATGCACTGATGCATTCGTCGGAAAACACGAATTATGCGTCTTTCTCAAGAAGTTAAGTCATTGGTCGCGCGATTTTTGAGAAGTCTTTGATGAAACGATGATAGAATCCTGCATGACCCATGAAGCTTCTAATTTCCTTCACGGTTGTGGGATGTGGCAGTTTGGAAATAGTATCAACTTTGGCTTGATCAACTTCGAGGCCTGCTCGAGAGATCTTATGTCCCAACACTATTCCTTCAGTAACCATGAAGTGACACTTTTCCCAATTTAAAACAAGGTTAGAATCCTCACACCTAACCAGCATCTTTTCCAGGTTTTCAAGACATTGTTCAAATGAGTTTCCAAATAGGGAGAAATCATCCATGAAAACTTCCATTGAGTGTTCAATCATGTCATGAAAAATTGGTACCATGCATCTTTGAAATGTAGCAGGGGCATTACACAATCCAAAAGGCATTCGTCGATAAGCAAAAGTGCCATATGGACAAGTGAATGTCGTTTTCTCTTGATCTTCGGGAGCAATGGGAATTTGAAAATACCCTGAGAAACCATCGAGGAAACAATAGAACATTTTTCCAGATAGTCTCTCAAGCATTTGGTCAATGAAAGGTAGAAGGAAGTGATCCTTTCTTGTGGCATCATTGAGTTTGCGATAGTCGATGCAAACTCTCCATCCTGTAACCGTACGACTTGGAATAAGCTCATTCTTCTCGTTAGTTACCACAGTCATTCCTCCTTTCTTTGGAACAACTTGGACGAGACTGACCCAAGGCGAATCAAAAATAGGGTAAATCAAACCGGCATCTAGCAGTTTGATTACTTCTTTCTTCACCACCTCTTGCATGCTCGGATTTAAACGTCTTTGAGGTTGAATGACGGATTTGAAGTTCTCCTCCATTAATATTTTATGAGTGCAAAAGGATGGATTGATTCCCTTGATGTCCATGATTTTCCATGCAATTGCTCGTTTATGTGCCTTCAGCACATTGAGCAACTTGTTCTTCTCATCATTTGATAAGGCGGATGAGATTATGACAGGAAGTTGAGAGGTGTTTTCAAGAAAAGCGTATTCGAGATGAGACGGAAGTTCTTTGAGTTCTAAAGCCGGAGGGTCTTCGATAGAGGGTTTGGATTTAGGTTCTAATTCTTGATCGATGATCTAAAATGATCTTCTTCTTGATAAGATGATGTTTCATCAACTTCAAGTTCTGGAATGATTTGGTTCTCACAGATAGGTTCGGTGGTTTGGACTTCTATTAATTGAGTATTGCAAGCTTCAATCTGACGAGTGTTCTTCAGATTACAGCTTATGATTGAGTCGCAAACATCAATATAATAGAGTGAATCATCATGATGTTGAGGATGCTTCATGGATTGTCCTATGTCGAATGTCACCTCCTCCTCATCCACTCGGAGTGTGAGTTTTCCGGTGCAAACATCAATGAGGGCTCCAGCGATTGCTAAGAAAGGTCGACCTAGGATGAGAGGAACATTCTTATCCTCATCCATGTCGAGAATCATAAAATCAACGGGAAATACGAACATGTTGATTTTAACTAAGAGATTCTCAACAATGCCCCTCAGATATTTGACAGAACGGTCAGCTAATTGGATGCTCATACAGGTAGGTCTAGATTCACCTAAGTTTAACTTTTCAAAAACCGCATAAGGCATAAGGTTAATGCTAGCACCTAAATCGGCTAACGCGTTGCTGACAAAAAGATTTCCTATTAGGCAAGGTATGGTGAAGCTCCCTGGATCAGTCATCTTTTGAGGTAGTTTGTTTTGAAGAACTGCTGAGCATTCCTCACTTAAAACTACGTGGGATAACTCTTCCAGTTTCTTCTTGTTTGACAGTACACCTTTTAAAAATTTTGCAAAATTTGGCATTTGGGCTAAGGCTTCCACCAATGGTAGATTGATGTGAAGTTGCTTGAACAACCCCAGGAATTTGCCATATTATGCCTCCATTCGTTGTTGTCTCAAACAACTGGGATATGGAGGTGGTAATGCAAGTGCGTCACCTTGAGTTGTTTTGCCACTCCTTGTGGTGATGGCTTGTAATGCAAGGATGGGTTGTAATGCAAGTGCGTCACCTTGAGTTGTTTTGCCACTCCTTGTGGTGATGGCTTTGACTTGAGCATTAGGGTTTGTCACAGTGTTACTAGGCAAAGCACCTTGGGGTCTTGCAGATAGTTGTTGTGCTATCTATCATACTTGGTTTTCAATGGTTTGCAATGATGCTTTGTTGCTTTTGATGTCAGCCTCGTTTCTTTGGAACCTCTCCTCGTTTCTTCGATCAGATTTCCGGATATATTCATCTGTGGCTTGTGTGGTTAACAACAATTTCTACAATAAGTCTTCCATCGATGATGCTCCACAGTCTTGATTACTACTGCTTGGACCTTGGTATGGTGGTTTTTGTTGTTGGTAAGGTGGCCTACGGTTGAATCCAGATAATAACTGGTTGTTACCAACTTCTCTGTAATTCGAGTTGCTCCTCCAATTTGAGTTGTTGTTATATGAGTTATTTGGGCCTCCTACTTAGTCAACATCCTCAACCATCATAATGCCTTGTGGGCATTCATTGGTCTTGTGTGAATTTTCGCATGTGTTGCATCATGTTGGAGTCTTTTTAAGTTCAGCTTGCAATTGTTCAAATCATTTGGTTAGGGCTTCTAACTGGGCTGTGATCAGCGTTTCAGAGTCTACTTGATGAATTCCTTTAGAGTTTATTTTGTTTCTCAAGGGGTTGTAAGAAAAGCTCTTCTTAGCTGCTCTCTCTAAGGATTGGTATGCTTCTGTTGGCGTGACACTTCCGAAATCTCCTCCAGCACTTTGGTCTACAGCTTGTTTGTGTGCTCCGCTAATTGCATCGTAAAAAGTTTGACATTGTAGCCATAGATCAAATCCGTGATGTGGGCATTTCCGAAGAAGACCTTTGTATCTCTCCCACGCTGCGTGTAATGATTCACCATCGTCTTGGCGAAAGCTTGTGATGCTGCTTCTTAATTTGGCAGTGCGATCGGGTGGAAAGTGTTTCAACAGGAATTGTTCAGCCATTTCCGCCCATGTGGTGATGGAACCAGGCAGAAGTGAATCAAGCCAGTCAATGGCTCGACCGTGAAGTGAAAATGGAAAAAGTCTTAGTCTAATAGCATCGTCTGAACAGTTATTGATTTTGAAGGTTGCACAGATACGAAGGAATAGTGAGATATGAGCGTTAGGGTCTTCGTCTTGCAATCCGTGAAACTGAACAGAGTTCTCTACGAGTTGGATAATACTAGACTTAATCTCAAAATTGTTGGCCGCTATTGCTGGTTGGACAACACTTGACTCATAACCGTCGATTGATGGTGTGGCATAGTGCGTCATCTTCATTTCCTCGTCTTGATTAGCCATGTCTTCTTCGGATGGTGTATCTTCCGAGATGTCTTCTTCGATGATTGTTGCTGCTTGTTGTGGTCTTTCGCGTAATCTTTGTCGGAAAACTCGTTCAGGTTCCGAAAGAGGTGAAACAAGTTCAGGACTAGACGAGTCGGACATACACTAACTTAAGGAAGCATGAACTAACTAAGGCTTAAAATGAATCAGGCAAATGTAACTAAACTAACTAAGGCAAACAAACTACAAAATTAAAATAAATTTGAACAAAAATGTATTAACAACATATAAACAGGATAGTCAAAAATTTGGATTGTCTTTCAAACTTGCCGTGTGTCCCCGGCAACGGCGCCAAAAACTTGATGCGGTGTGAAAGTATATAAATTTTGATAATGGATTTTCGCACAGATTCAGTTTTAAATGGTTGTTACTACTACTAACTACACACACAAAAGGCAAGTGCACCTATCGTGAGGTAATACAGTGATGGTAAGAACCGGGTATCAATCCGTGGACACACTAAGCCTACTCAACAACCTTTATGATTGACTATCGTATTTGACTTTTTTTTGTTTAGGAGAATGATAAGTTGCATTGATGTAAATTAGGTTATTATTAGGGTTTTAAAATAGAAACAACACATAAAGTAAAACAAGTTGAAACTTTTGAATTTAAAATCAGGGGATAAAGGCTATCATCCTAATTTGATTACACTTATGTAACTGTGATGAGGTGGTGGTGTGATTAAAGATACTGAATAAGGTAATTGTGTTAATGTTATAAAGATGAGCTGGTGTGATTTCTCGTTTATCCGCTCCATAGTGACTAGGACCACGTCAGGTGGAGATTTACTGCTTAGGTCAAAGCCTAGTAATGTAGGTGAATCTTTTGTGTCCTTTTCGACATACGATTTCTGAAAACATAACTTAACGTAAGAAGAGAGTTGATCAAGTTCCTTTCCAACATGCCATTAATTTTAGAAAACCATAACAATTACTGTAGATTTCTCAGAGTAATAAAAGGGAACCCGTAAATGATCAGAAAGTTAAGGTGATATGAATTCTAATAACTATCTCTAGTTAATTAGCCATAGTTTTGTTTTGAATAAAATTTGATCATACGTTTTTCAACCGTGTATAAAAATCACAATTACAAATCATAAGTTTATAACCCCCTGTTCAAATGTAGGTGCTACCCATCTAGAGTTTTCCCAAGACCACCATAACATTAACATAATATAAATCACACCATTAGTTCATCGCAAATTACATAAGTTTCATCCAATTAGGATGATAATGAGAGTTTAGCTCATAATGAGCTTGAACATAACAACACACAACATAGAAGATAAATATGAATTCATCGGTGAAATAGAACAATCAAACTGGTGATCCACAATGGATGATGTTTAGACAATCCCGAGCTTCTTCCAAGTGTTGTATGCACCTCCTGAGCCTCCAAATGGTCTTTAAGACTTGATTCCCGAGACAATCCTGCAGAGTATCACCCCCACCAAAAGCTCTCCCAAATGTTGAACTTAAGCCTCTATTTATAGGCTTCCCGGAGTGTTTAAGCACGGCCCCATGCCAAAAAGGCACAGCCCCGTGTTAGTACAATGCTTACGGAAGTTGGTCGGCTCATACATGCAGGAGCTGTCGGGCACGGCCCCGTGTTAAATGGGGCACGACCCCGTGTTGGAGGTGGGGCACGGCCCCGTGCCTTATGGGGCACGTCCCCGTGTTCGCTTTTAGGGGACAGTACTTTTTGTCCTGTCAGATGTCCAAATATGGGGGTGTGGTAAACTAGCACGGGGGTGTGTTTCAGGCAAGGCATAGGGGCGTGCTTAATAAGGCCCAGCCCCATGCTTGGAATAGAAAGCTTGGATTTCTTCAATTTCTTTTCAAATATGCTTCTTTTGTCCATCTTGCCCTTTACAACACCTGAAAACACAATTAAACGTTTTAAGTTCATAATCATCATTTTACGGAAGATATTAATGAACAATTGATGTGCTTTTGATAGTATTTTTATGTATAATTTGGAGCACATCAATCATCAACCAAATCACCAGTACCATCCACAGAATCATTTGAAACTAGAGAGACTTTAAATTCTATTATCGGATCATAGACATCTTCCGTAACGCCAATCCGAAACACACTGTTCTTCTATTTAATTTCAACAATCTCATTGATATGATTTATTAGTTGTGTAAGAATCACACAGCCACCCATTGAATTGTTCACCGAACCCCATGAGAAGTCCGATGGTCTAACAATGTTCCCGAATAGAGATCCAATACGATCATACAACATACTGTCCCTTAATAAGACAGGAACATTGCTAATACGAATGCTAGAAATTCTACCCGTTTCAATGTTTTCACCATTCCATAAGCTAGCATTCATAAAAAATCTTGACCATACCTCATCCTTTTTCTTCAAGAATTCAACTGCCACTTGACGCCGTTTAAAAATAATCAAGATGCTGAGTCCGCCAATATAGGAGATTCCAACATCAGTGAACCCACCACTAGCGATATTCTCCTTTAGATGTACTAGATCTTCCAGATTCTTCAATACCCCCCAGACTGATCTACCGACCCAGTTCTGAGAATAAGCTTCTTTGATGTCATCAAGGTTGATGGATCGTAGTTCCTCATGCGACCTAAACCCACCATTTGTCACTGCATCTTTATATGATACTCCTTTATTCACTCTCTTAGGTATCCAGCTATCATGATTTGGGATCGGGTTCTTAGGCCTCCAATGCATACCAATGTTACTGTTACTTCCATATTCAAATGGCTTATGGTTTTTGTCATACTTAGCCAAGGAGACTTGCACCTTTGTTTCAAACAATTTCACTGAGTTCATTCCTTCTAAAGTTTCCACCATATTCTTCACGTCTACCATTCTCACAAAACCAAAATGATTCCTATAAGCATCCTTTTTCTTTGCTACATAAGCATCAGAGATAATCCCAAAAGGTTGGAATGCTCTCCAAAGTAAGGATCCAGTGACTCGGTATGTTAGGTTCGCCACGAAGAATGCAATCTCTTCTCGACCGTCCTTTTTCTTCCTGTTTCTCCGACCTGGAACTTGACTCCATTCTCCATTCTCCATCTCTTCTCTATAATTATTTTATTAATTTTAAATTTGGAAGTTTTTAATCTACAATTTGTGAATAATAGCATAGCCATATAGCTGGTCTAGTTGTGCGTACTTGAACTTAAATGGACCGGTGAACCCAAATCAAACTTTGGCATCTTTACATTTATAAAAGAAAATCTTATTTAGTGATTTGGTTAGTAATTTAAGTTTCATATATAGTTTGTTTTTTGGTATATAGTAAATTGCAAATCTGTAACAAACATAAAGTTTTTTTTCATATTTTGTTTTAAGGCATTGTGTATTTAGTTTTTATTTTGATAATATTCATGGTATTATCTGATTTCTTAAATCCAGTCTGGCCAGTGGACCAATAAAACGATGGTCTGCTAATTTGTCTAGTTTCGAAACATTGTAAAACACTAAAAGGTTTCTTGACTAAATAATTCACCAAAATGGTGTTATAAACAAATAAAAGAACTAAGATAGTGTTTGGTACGCAAAAATGAGTGTCCAAATGTAATAAACCATTGATTATGAATGAATAAATATATATTTGATTGGTGAAATTAATGGAATGAACCATTACATAGTTTATTCCATTTCCTCAAATTCATTCCATCTACCCCCCACCCCCCGCTTTTTTTTTCATTTCATCCATTCTTCCATTATTAGTTATTACCACCCCATACTCACCCACAATAACAATCATTACCGGCCACCAAGATCGTTCGTCACCTACAACCACCATTAGGCCCGGCCACCACCACCATCGAACACGGTCGTCGCCAACCACCTTCGACCACCGTCGCCGCCAACTAACCACCACCACCGTCGTCGCGGCCGCCAACCACCGGCCACCAGTTGTGCCACCCAACACCAGCAACCAAGGTATGCTGGTGAAGTATCTGTTTAGTTACCTAAACAGGGGTCCAGATCATACTACTGCCATTTTAGAGAATGGTCAAAATCGAACGGCGTTTGCATCATTATTGCATAATGAAAACGAGATCGAAGAATATATAAACTGCAGGTATATTTCTTCATCAGAAGCATGTTGGAAGTTATTTGGATTTGACATGCAGTATCGTTCTGTTTCTGTTGAAAGACTACCCTTTCACGAAGAAGGGTGTAACAGGGTCTATTTTCGTGATAACGACCAGCTTGCTACTGTTGCCGCGCGGACTACGGCCGCCATGTCAAAGTTTACCGAATGGATGCATGCTAACAAATTGTATCCGAAAGGTCATCTTTTAATGTATGCCGAGTTTCCAAAAAAATTTACATGGCATGAAAATGATAGAGCATGGCGGCCACGCAAAAATGGGTTCGTTATCGGACATTTATTATGTGAGTCCTTCTATGGGTGAGACATACTATCTCCGTATGTTATTGAATGTTGTGCGTGGCCCCTTATGCTTTAATGATATTCGTACCGTTGATGGGGTTGAGCATCAATCATATACGTCGGCATGCAAGGCGTTGGGATTACTAGGAGATGATGTCGAGTGGGTTGAGTGTATACGTGAAGCTTCTCATTGGCGGTTAGGGAACCAGCTCCGTGAAGTTTTTGTGTCGATTTTGTTGTTTTGTACTGTTAGTGATCAAGCACGATTATTTTCTGATTGCCTACCTTTCTTATCAGAAGATGTTGCTTACAATCAACGTCGATTTCTACAGAATGAAGACATAATTTTCACAGATGTTGAACTTCTTAACTATACGTTGATCGAGATAGAAAAGATTTTAGTAGGTAACAATAGGTCTTTAGTGGACTTTCCTAATCTCCCTCAAATTGATAGTTGCTTGGTGAATGTTACACGTAATCGATTGATAGCAGCTGAGCGTACTTACAACATTCAAGAGGAAAGGACAATTTTTGACAACCTACATAGTGGGTTAAATATACAGTAAAGGAAGTTTATAATTACATTGTTGGTTATGTTGATAATAGGACGGGTGGTGTTGTGTTCGTGTTTGGTAGTGGGGGGACGGGGAAAACGTACTTGTGGAAGACATTTATTGCTTGTATTCGTGCGCGTGGGCAAATTGTCTTGTCTGTTGCCTCATCTGGGATTGCTTCTTTATTACTCCCCGGTGGACGAACTGCACATTCTCGGTTTAGGATACCATTTGATCTTGATAAGGATTCTTGTTGTTCAATCGACGTGGGGTCTGATCTAGCAGAGTTAGTTGTTGCTGCTACACTTATCATATGGGATGAGGCGCCTTTGCAACACCGACATGCTTTTGAAGCTGTTGATCGCACGTTCAGAGATATATGCAAGCATAATATTCATGGGGCTGAAAATCGAGTTTTTGGAGGAAAAGTGGTTATCCTTGGAGGAGATTTTCATCAAATTTTTCCGGTGTCCCCCATGCCCCTCGTAGTGTGATCGTTGCCTCAGCTGTCAACAGATCATCCATAATTTGGGGTGCATGCAAGGTGTTTTGTCTAACTTTTAATATGCGCTTGCATCGCTCGGGTATTAGTGACACTGATCTTATTAAACAACAAGAGTTTAATAAGTGGATTTTAGACATGGGGGTCGGGCGATTGCCCACTATCTCATTAGCAGGCGAAGACGAGGCCACATGGATTAGCATACCACGTGATCTTTTGATCCCTATTGCAGATGATCCTATTGAGGCCATGGTGTCTAATACTTTTCCCGACATTGAAGAGAGATTGAATGATATTCCTTTTCTAAAGGAGCATTGTATTTTGTCATCCACTAATAATGAGGTTGATAAGATCAATCTGCACGTTCTAAATAAGTTACCCGGCGAAATTAACGAGCTGTTAAATGTTGATTCCATATGTCCAAGTACAAACAACTTTGAGGAAATGCAAACTATGTACCCTACTGAGTTCCTCAATACTTTACATTTTTCTGGGGTTCCCAATCATGTGTTACAGTTGAAGGTTGGTGCACCAATTATTTTGCTACGTAACTTGAATTTAAGAAAAGGATTATGCAATGGGACTTGACTAGTGGTCACTCAAATAAGTCAGCGTGCCATTGAGGCAGTTATTATTACTGGTACACATGCTAGAGAAAAAGCTTTTATTGGAAGAATTGATATGACTCCAACCACCACATGCTGGCCATTTCATTTCAAAAGGAGATAGTTTCCTATTAAAGTTTGTTTTGCTATGACAATCAATAAAAGTCAAGGGCAGACGTTTAATCATGTTTGCGCTTACTTGGTGAAGCCTGTTTTTACTCATGGCCAGCTCTATGTTCTTGCGTCTCGTGTTACATCTCGTGCTGGCCTGCGGTTTTATGTTGATAATAATGGCAAGTGTGATGACCATCTTTTTTTTTTGTAAGGCAAAGTGTGATGACCATCTAACAAGGAACGTTGTTTACAAAGAAGTATTTTACAACTTACCTCTCATGTCAACAAATGTATTCGTGGGGTCGGGTGTTAACACGTTCATATATTCTGATACTTTCTATTATTATTCTTTTAAAGGTATCATTTTATATTTGATTTTTTTAAAACACATAGGCATCATTTTTTCTTGTTTCTTATTATAATGCTTTTATATATGTTTATTGTTGCATGTAATATCATGTTTATAATTTATCATGCACGTAACTATGTGTATATATATTCATTATTTCTCCCACATTTGCAGGTTCGCTTTTTGTGCAATGGCTTACCGTTACATCTCTGATCTGAGGCCTAACGTTACCGACAAGTGGCAAGTCACCGTAAGGGTCTCCCGTTCTTGGACGACATACAATCCAACTACGAACCGCAAGTTGTCATTTGATTTGATTTTTTCAGATGAACGTGTAAGTGATCGTCGTCTGTTATTTTACTAATTGTTCAACATAATATATATTTTTAATATTTCTATGTTGTATTTTAGGACTGTTCAATTCATGCAAGAATTCCTTACCAACTGATGCATCTTTTCACTAAGCGTTTGGAGGATGGATGCGTACATAGGATACATCAATTTGTTGTTCTTCCATATGAGTCATCGTATCGACCCATACGACAGGAGAGCTTTATTCAATTTACCCGTGTTACATCAATCATGCCCTCAACGGTGCACCCATCTTTGTTTCGACGCTACGTTTTCGACTTTGCCCCGTTTAGCATCCTTCGAACCCGTGCTAACGATTTTACATACCTAATAGGTTTAGTATTATTATTTTTTCTTTCAGTTTATGCGTTCGTCTCTAATTGTTTGATAAATGTAGATGTTATCGGTGTTCTTCGACATTGGGGCTCAGTGGATAATGAATTTAGGTCTTTCCAGTCATGTAACCGGGAACTGCGTTAAATTGTCTTGGCTATTGATTCGTGAGCTTTTTGATAGACTTTATTTTTTACCTTACTAATGATCTATCTTTATCCAGTTGTTTTTTTACGATCTTAATTAACTATGTCTAGTGGTGATGAACTCAAAGTTTCTTTATTGGGACAAGCTGCCCTTAAGTATAGTGATGATGACATTCGTGGATACGGCAATAATTCAATTGTTGTCATTTTGACCTCTTGCAAGGTTGGATTGTTTGGAGGTACGTTATTCAAATTATAAAAAAACATTTATACTCATGTTTCTTAGTACCTCTTTTCATAAATTTATTTGATTATCTTATTAGGTGCTCCATGTTTGACGTCGACGGTGGCAACCCATTTTTATATTAACCTGCCGCTCGATGTTTGTGATGCCTACAAGAACATGTAAAGTTGTCTTTACATTCAAATTCATTTATGACACATAACATTTATTATGCTTTTTACCCATCTCATGTATTTTTTTAGTATGTCATCCGCTGTTACAATCGGTGAAAATACACCCAAGAAGATAGACTCCCATGTTAGTTGCATTGCAGATGTCTATAGTTGTCTTCAAAAAGGCGTTGCGGAGGTATTTTTATTTTTATTTTTGTTTTGTAGACAATTGTTGTTTAATCATTTTATATGACTCACTTGTAGCATTTTATTATTGTGATTTATTGCAGGGAACGATGTATAATATCACGGTGACAATAATCGACGTTGACTTCTTTAACGATTGGAAGTATGTTCAATTATCTGCTTGTCGTAAAAAGGCCGAGAAAGTTGATCCTGGGTATCACTGTTCGCCTTGCGATAAAAAAGTCGTTAACCCACGCCATGCGTAAGTTTTATATGCGTGCTTTTTTTTTCTTTTTGACCCCACTTTGTGAGCCTAACATTGGCATAGGTACAAGGTGGCTGCACATGTTGTTGATAAAGATGAGGAGATGACCTGTGTTCTTTTTGATGATGCAGCTATTGCTCTTCTTCATATAACTGCAGATGATTTAGTTGTTAAGAGTTTATCTGAGGTATTTTTTGATATATGTTAAATATTTTATATCATATGTATATTGCCTAGGCAGATTTAGAAATTAATGTTGCTATTAGAGACTTTTTTGTGTCTTTTTTTTCAAGTGTTATTATGTGTGTATGTGAATTTTAGTATTGTTTTTTTTCCTTTGATGCAGGGTGCTGAAGATCCGTTTTGGATACAAAATTATTTCTTTGACGCTTTATGTGCTAGAAGTGTCGTTTTTAGGATCAAAATTGATAAATACAATTTGGAACCTCATTATATTCGTCGTTTCACGGTGTCAAAATACATCGGCGAAAAATTAGAATCGGTTGCTAGAGAAAAAACTACATCTACCGGTGGTCCAGGTATCAATATCAAACAAGATGATTCTGAAAGTGACGAGGTTGACGAGGGCATTAAGTTTTTTAGTCGGATCACATGTGATGAATGGGAAATGGCAGACGAGGCTTTATGGGGGCCACGGATTTCACAGTTGTCATCGACTATAACCAAGACATCATCGGTATTTTTTTTAAAAATTGTCTTTGATATAATAATTTATTGTGTATTTGTGTTCTGAAGTGTTTGTCAAATCTTCAGCCAAGTGTTGATCACGAAGAAGACGTGGTTTCGGCTAGACCTACACTACACATTGCTTGTGATGAAGCAATAGTTACTGGCTCGACATGCGTCGAAGACACCTCAACGCCACTGCATGGTTATACAAGGCCTAAGCTTCTTAAGAAGCCAAAACGATTTATTGCATAGCTAAGACTACCATTTTTATGAAACATCTTAGACATATTGCTATGTAATCATCTTAACTTTGTTATGCGTCTTTTCCGTTAAATCTCCAAAACTATGTTGGTATGTTTTATTTATTTAACCGTGACTTATTTCCGTTCTGTTTTATTGTTGTTCTGTTTTTGTTGTCTTACTATCAATTCATGATAGTCTTTGTTAAAAACAAGCCTGTATATGATGTCATATTGCGTTGCAGGACCCGGCCACCGGACGGGTATAAAACTAGTTAATTATTACCACCCCACACTCACCCACAATAACAATCACTACCGGCCACCAAGATCGTTCGTCACCTGCAACCACCACTAGGCCCGGCCACCACCACCATCGAACATGGTCGCCGCCAACCACCTTCGACCGCCGTCGCCGCCAACTAACCACCACCACCGTCGCCGCAGCCGCCAACCACCGGCCACCAGCGGTGCAACCCAACACCGGCAAACCGCGCCGCCGCCCACCACCGGCCACCATCACCGCCAGAAACCACTGCTGGCTGGCCACTGCCACCGCCGAAAACCACCACCACCACCACCACCGGGAACCACCACCGCCGTCGCCGGAAACCACCACTGGTTACCCCAGCTGCCGGAACCCATCGCCAACCACCGCCGTCGCCGGAAAGCGCCACCGCAACCACCGCCAAGAACCACCATAGGCCACCGCCGCCGGCCATCGCCACCACCAAAAACCACCGCCAGAAACCACCAAAGGCCACCATCGTCTCCGAAAACCATCACTAAAAACGACCGCTAGAAACCACCGAAGGCCACCACTGACGTCGCCGAGAACCATCGCTAGAAGCCACCGAAGGCTACCGCCGCCGTTGGAACCACTGCCGGCCACCACCGCCTCCGGAAACCACCGCGGGCCACCACGGCCGTTGGAAACCACTGCTGGCCACCACCACCATCCGCCATCACCACCATAACTACTTTTACATTTTATTGCTTCATTTCTTTCATACATAACAAACAACACAAAGTTATAATTTATTTATTCCTAAATGGTAATCAAACAGGACAAATGGAATGTGATGATTGATTTTATTCTCTCATCCATTCCATTTACTCACTCATTCCATTACTTCGTCTATTCTATTATCTCATATCAAACAGACCCTAAGTATCTAAAATAGAATCACTTAACACCAAAAGGCTTACATAAATTACTTAACACCACCCCCACCCATGATTCGATCCCTCTTATAGCTTAATTCGTGTTCTTTAAATCTCGTGAGATCAACTTTATTTCTTTTCTTCTTCCATGTGACTTGATTGTAATCAAGATTTCAAGATCATATGTATTCACCCCACAAGAAACAGTGATTGTAATCAAAGATTTCATGATCATATGTATTCACACCACAAGAAACAGACCCAAGGTGATTTCAAGCTTCTTTGGGGCAAATTATTCTTTTGTTTGACTATACGAGTATGTATGTGCCCATCTTCTCAATTTACATGCAAGTGTGCATATATTAAGTATTTAGTGTGCAATTATATGTGTCTTATTTTCTAGAAATTATGACTAGTAGTAGCTGAAACCTGTAAGTAATACCGAATTAAGAGTATTTATCCTCACTTACTTGAAGGCTTTCCCTCACAAGAGTTACATTGAGATAGTTTGATTTCAATAGCTTGAAGACTTGATTCTCATGAACCTAGAAAAAAGATAAATTGATCAAACTCTCAAGGCTAGTTTCTCACCTATATGGTTAAGAACACATCTTATTGTGTAAATTGTGTTTGGTCGTTCTAGTGTTTTGGTAGAATTGTCATTTATATATATCTAGGCATAATACTTACGTTCGTAATCAAAAATTTTAATAGGTAGTGATCGAGTAATTTAAAGTATACTTGTAAACTTGATTAGGTGGAATGAATTCATGTTTTTGCGGTTTATACTTTCACTTAAGATGCACTGCACTAACAATGCCAATTATGAATAAGAGAGCCTTAAGATGGATTAGATAGATGTTTTAAGATTGTTTGAATGTATTTTTGTATGTGTCAAGCTTCTTTTGAGGCTTTGAGCCATGTACTAGTCACAACCAGGCTCCCTGATTTTTGAGTAATCAATATATGTATTCATTAATAATAAAATTGGTTAACGGTAAATACTTACAAAGATATCTTTTACAATAATATATTGAAGTTCTTCAAATATTACAAAGTAGTTTCAATAATATGAATGTTACATATCTCTAAGATTTTCTCAACATGAATGTCTTATTAACAAACAAATATCTTAGAAAGAGATCTCATTGAATAAAAATTACTTAACTATTCATCAAACGTAAGTTTCTACACTCCATGCTAGCTTTTCATCATGTTGATGGTAAACCTGACATATATGCAACATGAAACACATAATAACTATAAGTTGGTCTTAAATGCAACATGAAACACATAATATTTAGTAGATCGTCTTAATTTATAAAGGTTCATAACTTTTATATACAATATGATTTTTGTATATAAAGATTACACTATAAAATGAGTGTTTGAAATGAGTACATTATTACTACATAAAAAGATATATATTTATATTTTTAAGCTCATATGATTTTTGCTTGTTATTGTGTTTTAGTGCAGTTTATTATATATTTTTGTTTGTTATTGTGTGTTTGTGATGAATTTTAAAATATATATAATGATGACATAACACTGTTGTGTACTTCTAGTTTATAAATTACAATAATAAATTAACAAACCATTAATCTAATATATTAAAAATAAGAACAAAATAACATAAAATGACTTAAACATAAAACACAATAATTAAATGTCTTATTGTGTTGTCAGTATGTTATCTTGAACACTATGGGTTTTAAAAATTACGCTAATAAAATAACATCATTATATACTTTTAATTGTATTATAAAATGATAGATAATAAGTTTATATAATTTAAAGAAAAACAAGGATAAAAATAATACAAACCGGTTTAAAACGTAAAACACAATGATGAGTACATATAACGTAAACCAATATTTGACTTAATAAACGTATTAGACACAATGGACTAACATATTTAACATGATGACAAAAATATCATCTCTTTTAAAATGATAGACGTATCAAATCCACTACTATTTTAACTTTTTTAGATTAAAACTTTTTTTACTATACTGTCCTATAAACAAACCGATGAGGAGCTGGAAATAGTACACAAATAATATACATCTCTATACCACCACTAGAAAACCCAAGATAACATGACGTGTGAGTAATTTTTTATGAAGAATTTCCCTCAATAATATAATAGAAGGTATGAGTTTTTTTTTTTTTTTCATGAAGAATTTACTTGAAAGATCTCACGGCGTTGACATAGTCATCCGGGTGTTCACGCCGACTAACGAACAACGAATATGTCGGCAAAACACATTATACAATCCTAGGTTTCTGGTTTTCCGACGGTTTGACGTACGTAATCCCCATCCACATGTCTTTTCCCCGTTCCGTTTCCACATTAGATGGTCGATACTACAATGGCATAGTCGTAATAATCTCGCAACTCTTTGCCTTATTTTTGACTTTTATTTCCCTCGGTTCTAGTTTATAATTTGGAGGGACACAATAATACAACACTATTTCTCTTCACTACTCTCACCCTTGGGCGCGTGTTTACACGACCTCTTTGTATTCTATTCCCGCAATATTAGTAACAAGGTGGTGGTTAGAGTTTATAAAATACTACTTTAATTTCATGCACTAAACTTTATATAACATGTGTATTAAGAGTTTAGCATTTTAACCTTCTTAAGATAAGTTGATGATGTGAAAGTGATTTTATTACTTATAATTATAACTTAGGGTTTATACACAGGTTGTGTCAAAGATGTTTAATTTATAATGTGTATGTTTTCAATCTAAACTTTCATTAAAAAAGTTTAAGTGCTAGTTGTTGAAATTGTGTTGACAGCTTTTGATATGATTTCTCATAAAAGAGGGAATTGAACTTTAATAAAATATATATTAATAAGTAAATACAAAATTTTTGGTCTGAAATTTAACAACCTTTTGTAGTGAGTTATCTCTTCAGTGTATGAAAATAAATATTTTTTTCTCAAATATTATTCTTATCTGAAATTATATGATGCACACTAGTAAAGTAAAGATTAGTTTATTTCAATCATAAAACTCCACCTAAATCAAAGAAGATTTATGAAACAAGTAATAGCATACATTAAAATGGTGCCCTAGGTACACCCAAATTTAAATACGTCACCCATAATTTTAAACATCATTAAAACTCTTACGTCATGACGCAAGCCCCATTCTTCAAATGATTGTTAATTTGGTGTGATCTTAAAATGTCTTTTATATCAGTACGAGATAGTCTGTATATAATATATACGAGACACCTCAATAGATTATGAAAAAGCATTCATTTGAATATTTTATGACACTATCTAACACTTGTTATATCTTGATTGATTATCTAATCTTTAAAAGATTTTAGCCAAATTCTGCAGGATTTGTCATGGATTTGTCATAGATGTAGCATATATATGTTTATGCAAGTTTGACCAAGAAAGTATAGTACAAACGCAGTATTAGAAGGTGGTAGAGATGGTGGGGGGTCACTGGTGGTGTATATAATTGATGTCCGTAATATTATCATATCATAGGCCCCTTCATTCCACCTTTTGCTTTTCTCTCATCTCTTCATCTCTCTCTCCTTCAATCCCATTTTGCTTTTTTATTTTAATCAATTTCCCTCGCAGTTTGTTTGTTTAATAGCTGGATTTCTGACCCTATTGTCTGCTTCATCATCAACACCATCACTTTCTCCCCTCCCCTCCCCTCCCCTCTTTCTTTCTTTCTTTCTTTCTTTCTTCTTTTTCTACACCTTCTTCACACCCTCATCGATCCACTGCCTCAATTCCCTCCAAAAACTCAAGAAAACAATGACTCCGGCGGCGGCTGCGGCGGCGACACCCACCACCACCACCTACACCACCTACACCGCCGGCCAGTTCGGTGACACCACTTACACCAAAGTGTTCGTTGGTGGGTTGGCTTGGGAAACGCAAAAAGACACCATGAAGACTTACTTTGAGCAGTTTGGTGAGATCTTGGAGGCTGTTGTCATCACTGATAAGACCACCGGCAGATCTAAAGGCTATGGCTTTGTATGATCTCATATACCTAGCTATACCCTTTTCTTGTTCTTGTTTGCATCTAGATCTTGATGAACATCAAGGGTTTGATAATTGTTAATTTGTAGCTACAAGTGTGATTTCTAAGTTAATTTTAACACATATATAAAATGATGCTATGATATCTGTTAATTAGGTTATGAACTAATTATATGATCATGTGATGGGCTTGAATGCAGGTGACCTTTCGAGAAGCCGATGCCGCGATGAGGGCGTGTGTCGATGCTGCTCCGGTGATCGATGGCCGGAGGGCTAATTGTAATCTTGCTTCTTTGGGAGTTCAAAGATCCAAACCCTCAACACCTAATAAACTTGGTATATATGCATCAATTCTTTCATTACATTAATGATATTATAGGTTTTGTTTGTGAAATTAATAATATTAATTTCTAGTTGATTTTTGTCATTTAGTGTTTTCTTGGATGTGTAAATTAATTAGTTGTTGATTAGGGTTAGCTAGGTTAATATGTAACATGTTAGAGGTTATTAGTTAAGATGAATATCCTTTGGAAGACAAGATTAAGATGAAAGTTGAGATTTTGATTAAAGAGAATCAATGAGAACTATTGAGGGAGGTAGGGTTTCCACTTTTATAAATAAATGACTGAATGTCATATGCTTTAAGGACAACCACAAAACATGCATACATCATATGTAAATCTATATGTATCGGTATGTATGTCCTCTACAAAAAGCAAAAAATAAAATGGAAAATGAATAAAGCATTACAGGTCATATATACTCACAACTTGTTGGTACTGTATTTACATCATGCATTAGCATTTCATATCTTACTTCTTTCTTTAATATTCAAAACTTATAAGTTATTGTAGTAATTCATTATACAAATTGTAACCAAAATAAAAGATCATGTAAAAGCTCAACACTTTTGCATACATATGTAATATTAAAGCACATATACATGAGGTATATCATGTACATATACCACTATGCATGAGAATTAACATGATTGTATCAAGTTTCAAACACCATGTGTAGTAATAAATATGTAGTAATTAATTAATGTAGGTGGAGGAAGAACCATTAGGGTTATGGGTGGATATGGAGGATATCACCATAGTCATCATCAAGCTGCTGCTGCAGGTGGAATGGGGACAACAGCTTTCCCTTCAGCTACAGCCTTCCCTCATTATGCTATCCACCAAGGCATCCCTTTTCCTGCTACTAATCTTTATGGGTAATTAGTTTTTTTTTTCTCTCTCTCTACTTTCTCTCTCTACATACATACATTGGATCCATTAAAAAGCTTCACAAAGATGGTTGTATTTTGATCAACCATATATAATTTTATGAGTAATATACATACAGACATAGATACCACATACATTATGACATTCTACTATAGCAAGCATACATTTTCATGTTATGAATTTCTATTTATTTAGGGAGAAGTTATACACAGACTACTGTTGATCTGATGTTATACCTGCGTACGTATAAGAGGTGAAACTCAAGAGTTAAACGTTCGTTTGTGCATGTTTACAGATATATACGCCGTTTGACATGGCTATATGCCTGTTTAATTGATTACTAAAAAAAAAAAAAAACCTAAACGTCTGTTTAAATGCTGAAATGACTAACATGACAAGTAATAAACCCGGAGTGTGCGTATAGAAACACCCTTTATTTATTCTCTATTCTCTCTGTAGACTATACATGTATAATTATGTGAGCATATATAGAAATATACTTGGAAGCACATATATATATAAATATTATAACATAAATATTGTGGTAAATTGTTTATGACAAGTGAATATAAATGAGTGGTTGAACCATGTGGGCAGACCATGTGGTTGAACCATGTGGGCAATGCCAACTCATTGCAAAAGATATCATTAAACAAATTAAAAGCATTCTTCTGTAAATTCACTTTCTCTATTCAGGCGTGCTATACCACCCACATGCACCATCATCATCATCATTGCTATCATCTTCTATCTCTGACCATAGTCAAAATAACCTGCAATCTGCACATGAGTTGTACTGACATCACAGTACTTTCAATTAAACTTTAACAGTACAACATATTACATAAGTTTATAACACCCATGTTACTTGTTCTGCAAGTTAGGTTTTCATTTCTTGAAATTCTTTAATTTGCAGATATTCTCCATATTCTCCAGATTACAGCTACCCAACGGTACGTTTGCTTCACTTCCAAGTTATCTCTAAAGGTTACGTAATTATGTTAATATTTAAAATGTTCAATTTGATGATTGGTTTATTGTGATCAGAGTTACTATAATGTATATGGAGGTTCAAATGGACAGTATCCATTTTATGGAGCTAGTGCTGGTGCTGGTGGTGGTGGTATGATAACTGCAGCAGGTGCGGCAGCTGCAGCCGCCGCGTTCTACCCGTATCTCAACATGACCGAAGGCGGTCATGGGAGCTACGCTGCTGGTCAGAGCTATGGTGTGTATCCACACCATCTCTACCAGTATTCAGCAGTGAATACTTCTGCGGGGTACCCACAACAATACGGTACCCCGATCTCTCTTGCAGCTACTCCTCCATTGCAACCTACAGGTTTAATTTGCATTAAATTTATAAGTGGGATATTACGTATGTTGTTTTTTAGGGTTACTAATATTTTTGACAGTTTGTTTTGCTGTGCCACAGGCATAAACGTGGTGCTACAATCATCAGCTGCACATCGTTAAAGATTCACGAATCGCGTTGATCGAACCAGAGTCTGCATGCATTGATCATCACTTTCTGTTGTCGAAACCTTTTTCATTCGAAAAACCGACCTTTGGCCCAACCATGGTTGTCTCTTTCATTCTGTATCTTTCATGGAGCCCTTGATACAGTGAATCAAGGGATGGAAACATACCCCCCATAGGGGTTACCATCCAATGTGGAAGACATTTGTTGTCTTCTCTTGAAAGGGAAGGGTACCCTACAAGAGAAGGACACCCCACAAAGCATATGCATGTGCATCTCACCAACTTATGGCTATGGGAAAGCTTCATGAGTTGGAGAATTTATGTAAGTTTTTGGCTTGTGGAAAAAAGCCAAAAATATAGAAAATAATAATTAAAAAAAACAAAAAAAAAGTTTAAGACATCATGACATCATAAAATCAACTCTTTTCCTCTTGAATTAAGAGAAATTGTAAATGCTTCAAGTTTCAAAATTTGATGAAAGATGTCTTTTATATATATAAATAGAGTTTAATCATGGGCATTGGAATGTGCCTAATATTTTTAACTTGAAACCTAGTCTTAGATTTTTTTAAAACTTGGCTAGCTTGTTTGGTTAAAACTTTTTTAATTTTCATGAAAAAAAACTTTTTTTAAAAAAATCTTTCTATGTTCTTAGGGTAAGAACATAGAATGTTTCTTTTAGTAATTTTTGCTGTAAATTTACTTTGACTAAACAATGGGTGTTTTAGTCATGTGACAAAATAACATTAAGGCTTAGTTCTAGTGCATTTAGGTTTCTTTTTTAGTTTGTACCGACTTTTTAGCTAGGTATCATGAGCTTCGTTATTGGAAACGAAGCTCAAATGCATGAGAAAGTAAATTGAGAGAGATATTTTCAGTCTCTCGGTTTATGATCTGTAACACATCAACCATGGTTAGGACTCAGGTCAACCTTTTCCCTCTCTGTCTCTCTATCGTAGCTCTATCTTGATCTCGAAGTACTACTTCGAGAAGAAACTTGGTACTTTTTATTATGTAATCATGATCTAAGGTATGAACTTGGGATTGTAATTAGGAATTAATGTTGCTTAATTTCAAGACTCAATCTCAATCAACGGTGATTGAGATGAGCCTCTACTTACTCTTTTTTTATTTTTATTAGAGACTGCTTTAATCATCATTGCCATGCTAATCCTTCATTAACTCCATTTTCTAATTGTTAACTCACATTTTTGAGTTTGTATATGTACAAATGTATTGATGATCGTCAAGATAGATTAGGAAGGATGATTTGGACAATTTAACAATAACTCATTTTGATTTCAAGATTACAATAATTCTTTTGATTTTGTGGAAAAAACATATTTTGTCTTGATTGACTTATGTTACTGATAAACAAATACTTAAAGGATCCTATCATAAAACAATATCTTTACCTTTCACTAGTTACTTCTTCCCCATTTATTGCTACATAAATCCAGGGGTGTAGTGGTCAGGATTTGGTTAGTAAGAGAGTGACTCATCCGATTTAAATTCATTTAGTTGGTGATGTAACCTTGTTTTCTCTTCTTGGATCATAATATGAGTTGTAACTATTAGAAACCTATTATATATACATATGTTTGGTGATGTAACTTGTTTTCTCTTCTTGGATCATAATATGAGTTGTAACTATTAGAAACCTATTATATATACATATGTATGTGTACAAATATGCTATTAGAAGCTTGAGAGTGGAGTAAGACGTGGGAGGAAATAACTTGATCCTCATGTAAAGGGATAAGTTAGCCCCATTATGTAGGAAGGCGACGCTAGACTTGACATAATATATGATCCGACTATAAGTAATGTCTTGAGCATGCTAGACGAGCCCCATATGTGGTACCACTAAATTCTCGTACGTTGTCAAGGGGAGATCTTGAGATGATATCGTGTACCAATTTTTTTTATTTTTGTATTTTATAACTTTTAACGACGAACATTTTACTTTTATGAGACTTTAACCCAGGACCTATATAGCTTTTTCCTTTAAGAGACTTTGCTTCTGCCACTTGCCATCAACCCTAAAGGTATTTTCTGTAATTTATGCCATTTATTTTTATGACAATTAGATTGGTTTGCGTTATTAAAAATGTGTTAAGGAAAAAACTTGAAACAAAAAACATAGTTATATATCTTCACGAAAAAATTTGAAAGTTTTTAAACATTAATATTGATAATAACTTTAAGCTAGTGTTAAGATCACATACGTTGTGATGGAGGTGTAAAACAGTCAAAATTAAGACTAATGTCAAAATATTGTCACGAACTGATGCGTTGAAGGTAAGGAAAACATAAATATTGTGCGTGATTAATAACTTTAATTTTAAAACTTTATATAATAAGACGAGATCGTAATAAACCTGTGTTGCAATACGACCATTGATAATACATGGAACATTATGTAAAAAATAAATCTCTTAAAAATTCATGTGTGAATGTTGATAAAATAAATATATCACAACAAAAAAAACAATAAAAAATATTAATGTTAATAAATATAAGTGCATACAAATTTGAATAAAGAAATACAAGTGTGCCACAAAAACAAACAGTTAACATACCTGAATTTAAGAGGATTATGATTTGAATTTATTATAAAATAGGCTAATTATATTGAATACAACACATAAATATTTCAGCACATATATATTTCAGTATACACATATATTGTATGTATATGTAATTTTGAATACTACCATGATTTTACAGAAGAGCAACAAATTTAAAAAGCTTAGTTCTACAAGCCTTTTTACAATGATTGTTTATATACCATGACAGTGTCTTCACTTTATGAAACCTTCACTTGTCTTTGCTACATGATGACTGAAACCTAATTACTACAAACACCAAAATCATCTGCATCATTATTTTATTGATGCTTGCTTGTTACTCTACTTAATGACCCAAGTTTGACAACACGTCCCGATCAGAATCACAAATGTGATCTGAATATGAAATAAATGTTCTTTGAAACCTTGTCCACATCACAATTATAAGAAGATCGTGTTGTCAATGGTTTTATACTCATTTAAATTTCACATAATTTTGCTTAATACTTAAATTTATTTTCTAATATTTTCATGGCCGGGTCAATTCAAACAAAATGTACGTATAACATATTTTTACATGTGTTTAAACATAGTACATGTTACTTTTAATGAATTTAGTGCAAAAGACTACAAGAATTGTGCGTAGTAGAGGCGACACCTTTAACGGTGACAAGCGCAATAGCAGCGACATGTCGCCGCTACTACTACAAAATTTTCGACCATTAGTGGCGACTAGTGTCGCCGCTATTAATGGCCAAAATCGCCGCTAAAAGTATTAGCGGCGACATGTCGCCGCTAATAAGTCGCCGCTATTGACTAAATTTTCGCTGCTAATAAGTCGCCGCTAATGATGTCTCCACTAAGATAGTCATTTGCGACGACATTGTCGCTGCTATTTGGTTAAATAAATAAAAAATTATGGGAGACTTTTAATTGCCATATTGTCGCCGCTAATGGTCACTTTTTTAATATTTTTAAATTTCCAGATTTTCAACCCATTAATACATATATAAAAAAATCTAGATAACACAAAATAAACTAGCGTTCATAAACGACATAAAATTTTCACACCTATATAAACAATATTAAGTAATCTAGTCATAAAACTAAACATAAGAGTTAAACATAAGTAGGTTAAAGATTTTTTAATTTAAACATAAGTAGATTACCCTAAATTACTCAAAAAAAACTTAGCCTACTCATCAAATACGCTATTCATCCCCCTTATCCGAATCATCTTCTTCGCCTTGATTTGAAGCCTTTTGCGAAGCAATAATGTAACCTGTGACATAAAATTTGGATTTTGAAAAAGATTTGAAATTTGATCCTAAAAAAAATACACATTATAAATTGCTATATTTTGACAAAGTATATATTATAATATAGCACATTCAATTTTAACTATATTAAGTGTCAAAATAAACATGTTAAACTAACAACTAGATGATTTAAGTTTACTTTAGCCATACGGATCCAAATGAACAAAACACACTTAATATACTTATAAAAACATACAAAAATAATGTTGTGTTTACTCATTTTGACCCGTTTTAACCCTTTAAAATAAAACTTAGATAATCTAAGTTAATTTTAGTGATAAAGGATCATTTTGACCCGTTTAACACAAATTATGTTTTTTTCACACATTTTGACCAGTTTGACATGTTTAATCCAAAAGTTAGATAATTTAAGTTTATTTAAGCGATAAAGGGTCAAATAATCTAAACACACAATGATGTACTTAACACTTAAGTCATTTTGAGTCGTTTAATCTCAAATCATGTCATTTTCATCCATTTTGACCCGTTTTGACCCGTTTAAACGAAAACTTAGATAATTTAAGTATATTTTAGCCATAAATAGTCAAAACAACCTAAACCATTATGGTACACTTAACACTTAAGCCATTTTGACTCGTTTAAACTTAAATCATGTCATTTTCACTCATTTTAACTCGTTTAAACTAAACTTAGATAATCTTGGTCTATTTTAGCAATAAAGAGACAAAATAACATAACCCACTATAATAAACTTAACACATCAAACTTTAAGTTATTTTGATTTGTTTAATCTCAAATCATGTCACTTTCATCCATTTTGAACCGTTTTGACCCGTTTAAACGAAAACATAGATAATTGAAGTATATTTTAGCCATAAATAGTCAAAATAACCTAAACCTACTATGATAAGATTACCTGTGTAAATGACTGGGGTGTTTGTTCTCGACCATGAACAAAATAAGTCGACCCTGCAGATGATGATGGTTTGCGCTCAATTTCCCTAATATGGCCACGTCGTTGTCCCAACACCGACTCAAAAATATCAACTTCATTCGGCGTTGACGAAACACTTTCTTCATTTTGGGATTGACTTAGCTCATCAAACCGTTCCTTTAATCGGTTCTATATTAATTAGAAAAATAGATTAACCTATCTATACATATATATATACATATTTGAAAACTATACTCTATAAATGCTTACATATTGTTGTTCAGCTACCTTGCTATCAAATGTTTCATCTTTACCGGTATAAGTATCATGAAACGTTTCAAGTTTGCTCTTATTTTTTTAACATTAAAATATATACTATATGTTAAAAATATACTTATATACAATACAGAGATATAAATATACTTAAATGATATTTAAGAAAAGCATAAAACCTTATGATGACAACATGTCGTCGCCATAGAGTTTTCATAATAGCGGGACTATTTCCCTCCTACTTATTTCAGTAAAAAAAAAGAAAAAAATGTTTTAACCTATGTCGTCGCGATAGAGTTTTTACAATGACGGGACTATTTCCTCCTACTTATTTCGAGGAAAAAAAAGAAAAAAAATGTTTTGATCTGGCGACGACATGTCGTCGTCATAGAGTTTTTATAATGGCTGGACTATATCTCTCCTAGTTATTTGGGGGGGGGAAATGTCACACCCTCAATTTCCACGAACGGTGTTTTACCGTCAGGCGTGTGACATAACCAGGATCTCAGATAAGCATCAGTTACACCAAACGACTCGATAATTACAAATCATATAAGTTGCTTAATTTTAAGGAAACAAACCAAATATATTTAAGTTTTGCGGAAGCGAAAACAGGAAAACATTTAACAACGGTTTTGGAACACGCAAACACGCGTCCAATCCATTTTATGTAAAGTATATGAAATTAAGTCTTGAAAACAGTTTGGGATGAACGCGGAATGACATGCAGTGGATGTTGTGCCCCTAAACGTGCCACATCAATGTCCTGAGAGAAAACATGCAAAAGTCAGTACAAGACTGGTGAGTTCACAGGTTTATCAGAAAACAGTAAGTATCAGTATTGAAATTCCTGGATTTTATAATCAAAGCATATAATGGGTAGCTAGTCCATAATGATCACTATGTGTATGAAGTCGCGACCGAGCTGATATGTAATCAAATAATAAAGTAGGCCCCGGCTGTGGATTCCCCACCACAACACAGTAAAACAGGATAACCGTTCACCCGTTTGACCAGCTAGCGCGACTAGCCCGGGCGGGGTATGTCAATCCCAGTAGATCTACTAACAATCACCTCGCTATTTGCATATTAACGGTCCGAAGGGCAAAGTATACAAACATAGTATCATGTATATGCAGTATCACAAAAACCCAATGTAATGTAACGTTTATGAAAACAGCATGTTTCTCTCCCCCAAAAAGAGTATAATGTAAAAATGGGGTTGTAAACACACTTGGCGTGTAACTATGTATATAAGATGATTAAATAGGATGATAAATGTTGTTCCAACGAACGCCTTCATGAGGTACCTAAACATGTATATATATATTTTAAGATTTAGGTTATTAATAAGGTTTAACGATTATACGCGATAAGAATTTGGGGTTTTTGTAAGTAATATGTTTTTAACGTAATCATTTATGTTTGGATTCAATTAAAAGGACTATTCGTTTAAATATTCTAGAAATGACTTTAATTAATAATGCCTATTAATATTATAAAGATTTTATTGTTTTAGGTTCGACTTTAATTAATAATGCCTATTAATTTTTAAATTGAAAGTTGGCCCCTGTTCGATTCATCCATGGGAATGTGTCGGGGATATTAATTTGGTCAAAACCGCGTTTATTGGGGATTTTGGCTCTCGCCGGAGAGACGGCCGGAGGTGGCCGGCGGTGAAGAAAGGGGGACGGGCGGGGGGTGGGTTTTTAAAAGAAAAATTACACATTTGGTCCCTGGGGTTTTGTATTATTATTATTCTATGCAGAAAACTTTTAAAATAAGTTTTAAATTTAGTACTTTTACCCCCTAAACTTTTTAAATCCAACTTTATACATAACAATATTATTATTATTATTATTATTATTATTATTATTATTATTATTATTATTATTATTATTATTATTATTATTATTATTATTATTATTATTTAAATAATAGTAAAATGGATTAATTTGCAATAAGCGGAGAAAGTTAGTATAAATAGTATTAACCGAAAGACTCGAGTTGTGACATTATCCCCTTGTTGATAGAATTTTCGTCCCGAAAATTAGAATACAATAACACCGAACGTTAGGTTTAACAGCAATAATAGAAGAGTGTTCGGCTCGCTTGGGTTTCTTGAATTTCTTAAGAAGTGGAAGTCTGATTGTTGAATAGTTGTGGATACTTCTTCTTCATTTGGTCCTCGCGTTCCCAGGTGAATTCTGGGCCACACTTAAAGTTCCATCTAACGCGCACAATGGAAATTTTGCTATGCTTTAGTGTTTTGACTTCTCGATCCATAATCTCTACTGGTTCTTCAACGAAGCGAAGCTGTTCATCGATTTCCAGTTCTTCTAATGGAACAACAAGTGATTCATCAGCAAGACACTTCCTTAGGTTTGACACTGAAACACATTGTGTATTCCACTGAGTTCGTCAGGTAAGTTCAGTTGATAAGCCACCGGGCCAACCCGTTTGACAATCTCAAACGGCCCCACGTACCTAGGGTTTAGTTTCCCCCGTTTTCCAAAGCGTATTACACCCTTCTAAGGTGAGACTTTCAACAGTACTTTGTCACCAATCTGAAACTCTAATGGCTTACGACGCTTGTCGGCGTAACTCTTTTGTCAATCACGTGCTGCTGCCATACGGTTACGAATTTGCACGATCTTCTCAGTCGTTTCGTGCACAAGTTCGGGTCCTGTAAGTTGGCTTTCTCCTACTTCTGCCCAACAGATAGGTGATTGGCACTTACGTCCATACAGTGCCTCAAATAGAGCTGCCCTGATCGAGGTGTGATAACTGTTATTATAGGAGAACTCAACCAATGGTAAATCAGTTTCCCAGCTGCTGCCAAAATCGATCATACAGGCACGCAACATGTCTTCCAGTGTCTGGATTGTACGCTCACTTTGACCATCGGTCTGCGGGTGATACGCAGTACTCATATCCAGCCGCGTTCCCAATGATCGTTGTAATGATTGCCAGAAGTGAGATGTGAACCGAGCGTCACGATCCGAAATGATAGATATCGGCTCGCCATGCCGAGAGACTATTTCCCTTAAATAGATACGTGTCAGCTTCTCCATTCGATCAGTCTCTCGGATTGCCAGAAAGTGTGCGGATTTCGTTAAGTGATCTACTATAACCCAAATGGTATCGCATCCGCTGGGAGTCCTAGGTAATTTATGATGAAGTCCATTGAGATCTGCTCCCATTTCCACACTGGAATTTCCGGTTGTTGGAGTAATCCGGATGGTCTCTGGTATTCTACCTTAACCTTGGAACAAGTTAGGCATCTGCTTACGTATGTGGCTATCTCCGCTTTCATTTTCGGCCACCAGTAAAATTCTTTCAGGTCCTGATACATCTTGTCTGAACCTGGATGGATCGAGTAACGTGACTTATGAGCTTCATTCATTATCAGCTCTCGTAAATTCCCGTACTGTGGTACCCAGATCCGTTTCATAAAATAACAGATTCCATCAGCTTTAATCTCCAACTGTTTCTCCATGCCTCGCATGGATTCTGCTTTCAGATTCTCCGTCTTCAAGGCCTTAGATTGAGCAGCTTTGATTTGCACTGGTAGGTCAGAGTGGATAGTCATTTGTAATGCGCGCACCCGACGAGGCTTTAGGGTTTCCTTACGACTAAGGGCATCGGCTACCACATTAGCCTTACCCGGATGGTACTTGATCACACAGTCATAATCATTGAGTAATTCTAACCATCGTCGTTGCCGCATATTCAGTTCCTTCTGATCATATATGTGCTGGAGGCTCTTATGATCTGTATAGATCGTGCACCTGGTTCCATATAAGTAGTGCCTCCAGATCTTCAAGGCAAATACTACAGCTCCCAGTTCCAGATCATACGTTGTGTAGTTCTTCTCATGCACCTTGAGCTGTCTAGATGCATAAGCTATGACTTTGTCACGTTGCATCAATACACACCCCAAACCCTGGATGGATGCATCACAGTAAACAACAAAGTCATCAGTTCCTTCTGGTAAGGCTAGGATTGTTGCGCTGCAGAGTTTGTCTTTAAGTGTCTGAAACGCTGTTTCCTCTTTGCTGCCCTACTTATAAATTATTCCCTTATGAGTTAGGGCAGTCAAAGGTTGCGCCAACTTCGAAAATCCTTCGATAAACCTCCAATAATAGCCTGCAAACCAAGGAATTGTCGCACCTCAATAGGCATCTTTGGTGCCGGCCAATCCTTGATTGCTTTAATTTTGGAAGGACAACATGTATACCCTTATCATTCACCACATGCCCAAGAAATTGCACTTCACGCAGCCAGAAGTCGCATTTTGAGAACTTCGCGTAAAGTTGTTCCTTCCTCAGTAGTTCCAGTATGGTCTTCAAATGTTCCTCATGATCTTCCTTATTACGGGAGTAGATTAGTATGTCATCAATGAAGACAATGACAAACTTATCCAAGTAAGGTTTGCAGACACGGTTCATGAGGTCCATGAAAACTGCTGGGGCATTGGTTAGACTAAAAGGCATTACAGTGAACTTGTAGTGCCCATAGCGAGTCCGGAATGCAGTCTTGGAGATGTCTTCCTCTTGAACCCTCAACTGATGATAACCTGATCTCAAGTCAATCTTGGAATAGTAGCTAGATCCTTGCAATTGGTCGAACAAGTCATCAATACGTGGAAGTAGATACCTATTCTTGATTGTCACCTTGTTCAGTTCACGGTAGTCAATACACATCCTGAAGGTTCCATCTTTCTTTTTAAAGAAAAGCACTGGAGCTCCCCAAGGTGAAGAGCTGGGACATATGAATCCCTTGTCTAACAATTCTTGCAATTGCTTAGACAGCTCTTGTAGTTCGTTCGGTGCCAGACGGTACAGCGCCCGAGCGATCGAAGCTGCTCCAGGTGCTAATTCAATCTGGAATTCCACCTGTCTGTGTGGAGGAAGGCCATGTAGGTCTTCGGGAAATACTTCAGGGAAGTCTCTCACAACGGGAATATCTTCGATTCGCCTTTCATCCGTCTTCGTATCAGTAACAAGTTCCAACAAGAACATTTCTGAGCCTTCAAATATGATATGATGCGACCACCGCACCCACCTTTTCACCTTCCACTGTAAGAATTTCATCGTCCGAAATAGGTAACTTGATCAGCTTCTCCTTGCAAATGATCTCAGCACTGTTCTTGGATAACCAATCCATCCCGACCACTACATCGAAGCTACCGAGTGTGACAGGAACAAGATTTATGCAGAAAGTGTGTCCAGATAAGCCTAGCTTACAGTTTCTAAACACCTGGGTTGCTGTTATCATCCTACCATCGGCTATTTCTATGGTGTACTCAAAAGTCAGGTTAGTAGGTGCCATTCCTAGTACTTTGCTAAATTTCATGGATACATAACTTTTATCAGCACCGGAGTCAAATAAAACAGAGGCATAACACCCATTAATAGAGAATCTACCAGATACTACAGTAGGGTCGTTTCGAGCCTCACCTGAGCCCATGATGAAGACTCTACCTCTGCCACTGCCACCACTATTGTTGTTGTCTTTAGGCTTTTCAGTAGTACCACTACTTCCATTCCCTTTTAGCTTTGGACATTCCCTTTTAAAGTGACCGGGTTGACCGCATTCATAACACCCAGTACGGTTATAGTGTTGCTGCTGCTGTTGTGGTGCCTTTCCCGAGAGGTTTACCCTGTAATCCTTGGCAGCATGCCCAAACTTTCCACACCTCTCACAAGTGTTCCTTGTGCATTGCCCAATATGATGGAACTTACATTTCTTGCACTTTGGAAGATTTCCATGATAGCCACCCGATTTCCCCATGTCATGAGAAGATTGGGACGGGTTGAACTTCTTGTGTTAGGGTTGATGAATAGAGGATGAAGATTGCTTTCCGCTGGCAGATGGTTCCCATTTCCTCTTGTTATCGTTGAAACCAGATCCAGCACCACGCGGGGGTAGTTTACCCTACGCGATAGCCTGGTCAGTCAACTTGTGGGCCAGTTGGACAGCTTTCTGAATGGTAGCTGGTGTAGCAGTGGTGACCATGCTCTGGATTTCAGGTACTAGTCCATCGATGTACCTTTCAACCCGTTTGTAAGCCGGGTTGACCATAGTGGGACATAAGGTGGCCAACTCGTGGGAACGAGTCGTGTAGGCTTCAACCTCGGACCCCTCCATTTTTAAATTCCAGAATTCAGTTTCTAGTTTCTGCACTTCATCTCTGGAACAGTATTCCTCTTTTAGCAACCTCTTGAATCCTTCCCAAGTAATGGCATTTGCAGCTTCAACACCCAACATCTGGACTTGCATTTTCCACCAGCTCAGTACGGCACCATCCATAGTACCAGCAGCATATTTCACCCTACTCTCGGTAGGGCAGTCACATATTTCAAATACCGACTCTAGTTTTTCGAACCAACGGAGCAGTCCCACTGCTCTCTCAGTCCCATTGAACGGATTAGGTTTGCAGTCTATAAAGGACTTGTAGGTGCAAGCTGGTTGTCCAATGGGGTTCTGCAGGATCGGATTTCGGGTGGTTTTCTCTCAACTCACTTTGAATCAACACTCAGTAAGCAGTCTATGAGGAGTTGATCACAATATAACAAGTAATAAGCAGTAAGAAAATTAACACAGCAGGTAAATTTTCAAGGTACTTTTATATATTGCTTCTCAACTCAAAGGATTACAAGACACTTGGACTCAAATCGCTTGTCTAAAGAGTTACAGGGAGAAGATATATATAATACTACCTACAGCCGGATATACTTTGATACCAGCTGGAACCTCTAACCTTACATCTATACTACAAGACTCTAGGTGAGGTCTTTCAGACATTTTGCCTGAGAGTTGGTAGTCAGGACATGTCCCTGACTTACCTTTTGTCACCAACTAAAGTTGGTAACATGTACTATTATAAAAAGGTGAACAGTAGAATAAAGTATGGTCAACAACATGGCTCTTTAGGAAGATGCCATGCTGTATCAGAGGTCTGCAGCGGACTGTCAGGGACCATACTTTTATCTGCTGGACACAGCAATGTCTTCCGAAGGATAAAGTACTTCGGAAGAATAACTTCTTCCGAAGGCACTTATACTTCGGAAGACTGTTTCTTCCGAAGCTTGGAGTCTTCTTTGTCTTCGGAAGCTTTCAGACTTTGTCTTCAGCTCTTTCATCAGAGTTTGTCTTCGGAAGCAGACTTTGTCTTCAGCTCTTTCATCAGACTTTGTCTTCGGAAGCTTTCAGACTTTGTCTTCGGAAGATAGTCTTCAGCTGTTGGCTTCAGCTGTTGTCTTCAGCAGTTGACTTCAGCTTTTGCCTTCAGTAGATATCTTCAACTGTTGGCTTCAGCTGTTGTCTTCAGCAGTTGACTTCAGCTTTTGCCTTCAGTAGATATCTTCAGCTGTTGTTCCTCAGACTCTCGGAAGATCTCTTGCTTGGCTTCGGAAGCCCTTTAATGTAGTACCAAAAGTGACTATGAAGTGAATTTGGTTGCACCAGCCTTATCATGATCCAACAAACTCCCCCTAGGCTGATGCTACCAAAACTTCACTTCTCTCTTCTTCTCAAAGCTCTCAGCACCAAAGAAAGCAGGTGTTTATCAGTATCTTCATTCTTTCCTGCTGTGATGCTGAGAATCTTGTACAAATCTTTGGTGGACAGAACCTCTACTCTGTCACCTTGGATTATGTGTACCCTCTGTTGTGGCCCTCTGAAAAGAGTTAGTTGATGGGAAGTATAGTCATATTCCCATCGAACTATTGGTTCCAATTCAGGACCTTCCACCATCTGTAGAAAGGCTGTGCCTTTGGTGGTTGATCTTTCCTTGTCTTCCACTCTTTTCAGCTTCAACTCTTCTTCAATCTTGGCTCTTCTATTTCGTTCAGCCAAGTGGAGACCACTGATATGGTTTCTGATGTGTGCAGCAGTCTCAGAGTTGGAGGGATTGGAGAATGGCTTCTCTGCAAGCTCAGCAAGATCAAATCTGCTGAGATGCAGTAGAGAGGTGGCATTGAGCCTGTTGGTTTCACCATTCTCCCTTTCCATAACAAAGTTGTGAGAAGGTTCATCGAACCTCCACTGGATTATTGCATTTCTAGGTCCAGGAGATTATCCTGTCCTCTTTCCTGGTATCCAGCAGAGTCACCAGTCTTCTTCTTAGCCTCTTCTCCTCAGCATTGAGGGTATCGGAGTTGAGACCAAGAAGTCTTGCAGCCTGGCCCAAAGTATCTCTAGGCAATTCAAGAAATTGGCCTAGGGTGAGGGAGCTTGAAGAGTTATCAACATAGGTGATGTTGATAACTTCTCCCTCACAGGAGATGCTGCTCAAGGTAGTGCAGTTGATGAGCCTCGTCTTGAACTCCTTAATCTCCTCAAAGGAGAGATGTTTAGGAGGCTGAGGGGATGGTTTTGGTTGTTGTTGGGTAGGCTTAGGTTTAGTGGTTTTGGTTTGAGTCTTGGGTTTTAGGATGGGTAGTTTGGGTGGTTGAGGTGATGTAGTAGGTTTGGGTAGAGTTGTGGGTTGAGGGGTGAAGGTTTCATCAGTGGGTTCAGGTTTAATGGAAAAGGGGTTGGTTCTGGTGTGGGTTGTGGCTGTGGTTGAGTGGCTGGGGTGAAGACCATTCCTTTCATCCTCCTGTACATCTCCTTCCTTTTTCCTAAACGGATGTCAGCTTTAATTTCACTGACTATCCGCTGGAGTGTCCTTTCGGACATAGGTCCCACCTGCCTACCAGAGAAGCCATGAGCCCGGAGGTAGTCCTTCATCCAGGCTTTGTCAGTTGACTTCTTGGCAGTAGTGACCTCCTTCTCTTCCTCCCTCTTCCTCTTCACCTTCAACTTCTCCCTAGCAGCCTTCTTCCTTTCCTTCTCCATTTGATCCTGCTCTTTGTTGTGGAGCAGCAGGATCATGTCATCATCATGTGGAGACAGTTTAGGAAGACTGAAGCCTCTTGAGAGGAGGAACTTGATCCTAGCCTCTCTCAGCTTCAGGGCTGCCTCCCTCTGCTCTTGTTCTTCCTTCTCCAAGGCCAACCTGGCTTCCCTTTCTTGTTGTAGTCTGGTTGACCTCTCCAAAGTCACCAACTCCTCTAATGGTAGCAGGAGTATTTCCTCATTGGCAGCTCCTAGATTGATGAGCTGGTCAATGAGTGATGTTCTTCTCTCTGGTTGATTTCTTCCTGATTGGCTACAGCTGCCTTAGAACTAGCAGCTAGCAGCTTCTCAGTAGGAGACCGACCTTTCTTTTTAGCCTTCTCAATCTTCTCCTCCTCCTGAAGCTCTTCCGCAGTCAATTTTCTTTTGCCTTTGTCTTTGATTGTGGTTGACTGTGGTGGTTCTTGGATGGAGGGTTGTGATTGAGAGAGAAGTTCAGCTGGTGCTTGGGTTGGAGGAATTTCAGAAATGTCCTCCCTGCTCACCTCAGATGCAATTTCAGCAATGACATCTGTGATGTTCAGTTCCTCGGACATCTGAAATAAGCCTTCCGCAGCTTCTATTTCGGCCTCGGAAGACTTGTCTTGTTCTTCCGAGGCTTCTATGTAAGCTTCGGAAGCTTCAGCTAGAGCTTCGGAAGATGAGACTGCTGCAGATTCTGTCCCAACTGTTTCAGTTGCTGGGCCATCAGTCCCCATTTCCCCTTCGAAACTAATCTCAGGTTCCATGAAGACCTTAGGTTGACCAACTTCTTCCACAGTGGTAGAAGGTGCAGTCAGTCTTTGAAGCTCCTCAGCCCCAAAGTATGCAAGTGTGGTGTCGGGCTGGGCTGTTCTAGGGATGATCTCAATACAAACTTTGTGAAAAGTCTGTAGAGATCTTGAAGCATCCTTGAGTCAATCTCCAGAAAGGATTGAGATGACTCAGGTAGTGTAATGATTTGGGAAGAAATGAGTTGGGTCTGTGGTTCCTGTGGTGTTTGTCTCTGAACTTTCTCCCCCTTTTTGGTAGCATCATCTTGAGAACTAGATGAGCTAGAGGAAGAAGTCATTGAGACCTGGATTGGTACATGCCTAACAGACCTCTCCGTCTGTTTCTCAGCTAGTTTAGCCTTGAGAGAGTTAATCTCAAGTTGCTGAGTGGCAGTCCTTGATTCTAAGATCTTCACCTGTGATTCCAGGTTGGAGACCTTAGAAAGCAAGTACTGAAGTGTTAGTTGCATACTTCCCTCATCTTCATGAGAAGAATCATGGGGAGATGAGATAACATACCTAGTATGCTCACTCTCACCACCAGATGTGGTTTCTTGGCACCCTGGTTTCCTTTGCTCAGAGTCATCTCTTTCAGAGATGTCAATGGGCAAAGTTGTCGTAGACTCAGTCCTAATGATGTTACCACTGTCCTGAGAGCTCAATGAGAGACTCTGAGTAGTGGCAGCTGAGTCTACACGAGTCCCCTCCACATCAGTGGGACTCACCTCAGTAGCTGGCTGCTGATGTGGGCTAGAGACAAGGGATCCCTCTTGGCTCTGTTGATCTTTCAGTGGGTGTTGTAGATCATCTTCATAGCCATGGAGAGATGTAATCTCTTCATCAGTTCGAAGTAAAAGGTCAGTGAAAGAGAGGGTGGTTAGTCCTACTGACCCGGGACCTTGATCAATGTCTACAGGCATTGAGCCTATGGTGGGGCTGTCCCTAGAAAGCTGCACAGGGGAGTGTAGAGACTCACCCTGTGGGCTAAAGGCTTGGGGTTCGGGCTCAGGGGTTTGAGACTGAGGAGACTCAAAACCCACATTGAGGTCAATTGTGAAGGATGGTGTGACCTCGGACTGAGTGGGAGCCCATGATTCCACTGTAGTCCTTTGGGTGTGAACAGGAGGAGCTTGTTCAATCAGAGTAGATTGAACAAGGGTTCGTTTGGGGCGTCTCTGATATGTAGCTTTGATGGGTAAAGAGGCTTTTGGTATTGTGGTGGATGTTGCTGGTGTGGGTTCATCACCTGTGGGGAGAACAGGGATGTCACCAGGAGCTATGCGCTCAGTCATTTCTGGAGGTAATGGAGTGTACCGTCCAGTGAAGTTGGTGGACATCTTCTTCAGTGTCTTGAAGATGGTAGGCCTCATGTGTGGAACATGAAGAGCAGCTGCGCAGACAAGCTTGCTTGGTTCCATCTCACAGTTGATTATGTGTTGAAGAAATCGGGGATACATGAAGAATGTATCCCTGCTGAGATTGGCGATTAGGTTGTTCAACACAAATCGTGAGTAGTTGAATCTGAGGCCTCTCACCAACCCATGAACTAGGCATCCTAGTTCATATGGGATTTGATCCCAACCCCCTGATTTGTTGGAGAGGCAGTGCAAAACAATGTGCAGCAGGAACTTCCAATGGTAAGAGAAATTGAACTTGTACACTGTAGACCTGCTGACATCGCCTCCATATCCCATGAGGATATAGGTGCCTTCCAAGTCTTCCTTGGGGAACTCAGTAGGAGCCCCATCATCGTGAAGCTCGAGATGCTCCCTGATGATCTGTTCATTGATGACCAACTCTTGGCCACAAACTCTGGTTTTCAGGACTCGAACCCCATTCATCACTGTAGTTTCACCGTTGCTCCAAAATTCTGACATATGGTTGGAGTATACGGTTGGATTAACTGTGAGTGCAGTGAGGTAGGTGGATTCGGTGAGAAAGGTGATGATTTGGGTGAAGTCGGCATCCCTTGACGAGTCAAGTAATGCGACTTGGTTGTGCTGAGGGTTTAGCGCCATTGGAGAAAAGGTAAGCTTGAAATTTTGGGTGAATTTGAGGGTTTGACAGTGAAGGGAACAGTTAGGGCTGTAAAGTGGTAAAAGAAGATGAAATTGATAAGTCAAGATTATTTAAAAGGGGTGAATAGTGGGAGTGGTGGTAATAGGGTAACTGTTTGAGGTTACTGTGGGTGGTATGGTGGTTTACGGCGGAGAAATGATGATGGCGGCAAGGATAATTTTAAATAATCTGACATTATCAACAAAATCTTTACTTTTTACAGAGTGGGGCCCAAAAGATATCCGTTACATATAAAAACCTTTACTTCCGAGGGTAAAACATTTCCGAAGGTAATTTTCTTCCGAAGGCAATTTCTCTTCCGAAGCATGATATTGCTTCCGAAGGTAAAATTGTCCTTTGAAGGCACTTTATCTTCCGAAGCCAGGCATTGCTTCCGAAGGTAAAGTTGTCTTTCCGAATGGAGAGTTGTATAAGTTTCGGAAGTAGATCTGATATAAAATCAATCGCTTCTTCCGAGACCAAAAACTCTTCCGAGAAGAAAATTTCCAATGAGGAATTTTGGCTTCGGAAGATATTCAAGAATATCTTCCGAGAGTTAATTCCTCTTCGGAAGGGATTTATACTTGGAATAATTTAAAGATCTTTTGTAACAGGGCTTAAATTGTATTGACACAAGACATTACTCATTTAAAAAGGTCTTCAAAAGAGGTAGTTATTCAATGTTTATCATCTCAATTGCTGATATGAGATACTTAAATCTTTGTTCATCAAATGCCTTTGTGAACAAATCAGCATATTGTTCATTTGAGTCAACTTTGATTAACTTTATCAGCTGTTTCTCATGAATATCTCTAATGAAATGATACCTGATATCAATGTGTTTTGTCTTGGAGTGCTTCACCGGATTCTCAGTAATGGAGATAGCACTGTTGTTGTCAATATGGATAGGAGTAGTCATGAAGTTGAACCCATAGTCTAACATCTGATTTTGAATCCATAGCAGTTGAGCACAGCAGCTAGCAGCAGCAATGTATTCAGCTTCAGCAGTTGATGTAGAGACACAGGATTGTTTCTTGCATTGCCATGAGATAATCCTTCCACCAAGAAATTGACATCCTCCTGATGTTGATTTCTTGTCAATGTTGCAGCCACCATAGTCACTGTCAGAGTATCCATAGAGATTGAAATCACTATTTCTTGGATACCAGAGACCTAGTTTAGGTGCTCCTTTGAGGTATCTGAGGATTCTCTTTGCAGCAGCTAGGTGAGACACCTTTGGAGCAGCCTGATATCTTGCACAAATGCATGTGGCAAACATGATATCTGGTCTACTTGCAGTGAGATACATCAGAGAACCAATAATTGCTCTATACTGATGTTGATCAGTATCCTCCCCCTCAAGGTCAGGGCAAAGATTATGGTTTCTGGGTATGGGTGTCTTGGCTGGTTTACAGTCCTTCATTTCAAATCTTTCTAAGATGTCTGAGACATACTTAGATTGACTTATGAAGAACCCTTCCTTCATCTGTTTCACCTGGATTCCAAGGAAAAAGTCCATTTTTCCCATGGAACTCATTCAAACTTCTGCTTCATAATGCTTTCAAAGTCCTTGCACATTTGGTCGTTTGAAGAACCAAATATGATGTCATCAACATAGACTTGTACAGCAAAATGTCTTCTCCACTCTTTCTGATGAAAAGAGTCTTGTCAATGGTACCTCTATATCCCCATATGTACACTTGACATCAAGTTGGTAGACTGTGAAGTTCTTGGATGCAGCATAAGCAAGGAAGATCCTAACTGCCTCAAGTCTTGCAACAGGTGCAAAGACATCAGTATAATCAATTCCTTCCTCGTGGGTGTATCCTTGAACTACTAGCCTTGCCTTGTTCTTGATAATCAAGCCTCTATCATCTTTCTTGTTCCTGAACACCCATTTAGTGCCTATGGGTACTTGACCAGATGGTAGTGGGCATAGATTCCAGACCTTTTGTCTTCTGGATTGAAGCAGCTCCTCCTGCATCGATTCAACCCAACTACTATCCTTTAAGGCATCTTCTACCTTCTTTGGTTCCATCTGAGACAGGAAGCATGAGTACAAGCAGACATTCCCATGATGAGTTTGTCCTCTTGTTCTCACACCCTCAGAGACATTCCCTATGATGTTCTCAGTTGGATGAGTGTTGTGAATCCTAAGACGAGGAATCACTTCCAGTTGTAGAGATAGGTCTAGGTTAGACATATTTTGATCAGGAACTGGATCACTCTGTCCAACTGCTGTTTCAGAGTCATTCAATGAGGACTGATTGAATGATTGAGAAACGTCATCAATGGTTGGTTGTGAAGTAGTATTAACAGTTGCCTGTTCCTTCAGAATACCACTTCCCTCAACCTGGTGTTGTAGTGGATCACCTGAGAAACTTTGAGGTTGATCAAGTGGTTCACTTGTTGAAGCTTCACTATTTCTGGAGATAGTTACACTGTCAGATCTGTGAATAGTTGAAGCTTGTTGCCCTTCAGTTCTTGGAGAATTTGGAATAGGTCTGGGAAGCTCATATAGTTGACCTGCATCAGCATCAGCATCACTTTGAGCACCTGTTCCAGCTGAAACATTCTCACAAGATGGTTTAGAATAGTTTGGAAACAATTCTAAATCAAAGATATACTCAGGTCCATTCCCCCTAACACAAGGAGTGTGCTCATTAACAACTATGTTGGATGACTCCTCAAATTGTTGATTCTTGATATTGTATACTCTATAAGCTTTAGAGCTAGAAGAGTATCCAATAAAGATAGCATCATCCGACTTCTCAGCAAACTTTGCCAAGTTGTCCTTTGTGTTAAGTATGGTACACCTGCAGCCAAAGGACCTTAGAAAGCCAATGAACGGTGGCCTCTTGTTCCATAACTCATAAGGGGTTTTTCCATGGGGCTTCACTACAAGAACCCTGTTCTGCACATAGCATGCAGTGCTGACTGCCTCTGCCCAGAATGTTAGAGGCAGCTTTGAATCAGCTAACATGGTCCGAGCAGCCTCAATAAGTGTCCTGTTCCTCCTCTCAGCAACACCGTTTTGTTGAGGAGTTCTGGAGCACTATATTGTCTGGCAATCCCTTTTGAGTCATAGAATGAGTCAAGAACGAAGTTCTTGAACTCAGTCCCTTGATCACTTCTAATAATCTTAACCTTGTGATCAATTTGATTTTCTATTTTAAGAATAAAAGATTTTAAAGTTTCAGCAGTTTCATCTTTACTTCTTAAAAAGAATACCCATGTAAATCTTGTAAAATCATCAACGATCACAAGGCAGTATGATTTCCTTCCAATGCTCATTATACTTGTGGACCAAAGAGATCCATGTGCAATAAGTGTAATGGAGTAGTGATAGAGTTAACACATTTGGATTTATGAGATGATCTGTGTTGTTTCCCTTTCAGGCATGCAACACAGTTATCTTTGCTGAAAAATTCCTTTTTAGGCAAACCATGTACCAAGTTATTTTTAGCCAATTTATTCATTGTTTTAAAATTCACATGACACATGCGTTTATGCCATAGTGTTGACTCATCACTATCAGCTTTGGAAAGAAAGCATGATACTTCACCCATAGGAGAAGCATTGTTCATATCTAGCTTGTACATATCCCCTTTCCTGGGAGATCTGAGAAGCACCAATTCCGGAGGAATTGTCATCCCTGGTCTGAGGATAATGCACTCATGTTCTGTGAAGAGCATCTGGTGCTTCTGGTCACAGAATTGAGAAACACTTAACAGATTGTGTTCAAGCTGTTTGACAAAGTGAACTTTGTCAATGTTTATTTTGCCATTGGATATACTTCCTCTGCCAGAAATATATCCTCCGGCCTCACCTCCAAATTGGACAGGCCCTCCATCAAAGTTCTGGAATTGTTGAAGGAGAGATCTGTTCCCTGTCATGTGCCTGGAGCATCCACTATCTACAATCCAGATATTGTTGTTCTTGTCAAATGGATGTCCCTGCACATAAGATGAGATGGTTAGTTTTGTTTGGAAGCCCAAGCCTTGCAGGTCTCGGGCTCTTCCAAAGATAGTGACATAATTGAACCAAAAGATATGCAATGGGGTTCAATAGAGGTCATTGTTGAAGAAGAGGTTTGGGCTGCAGCATCTTCCTTGATCTTCCAATCCATCCTTTGGTTGATCTTTGAGGATGAGCTTGTTGAAGCTTTTGCAGCATGGTCTTCTTCCGAAGCTTCTCTCTTTTCGGAAGAAGACTTCACCACCTTTTCTTCCGAAGTAGTCTTCTTCTGAGATGGTTTCAAGGGAGCCTTCTTGTTCTTCCGAACCTTAGAAGGTTTGGCTTCCGAAGCCATTTTCCCTTCGGAAGAAGCAGTTTCTTCCGAAAGCAACTTGGCTTCCGAGACCAACTTTCCCTTTTTCATCATTTGGACCTTTTGAAGTGGTCCAACTGAGAAACCTTCTCTGACTCCTTCCTTTCTAACATTATTTGCATAATGTGTGCTTGCTGGATTGTAGTAACAATCTTTAGCCATATGGTTGTGCAGACCACACATTATGCATGCAATGTTAGTCTTCTGGGAACTTGTAGGTTGCTGTTTCTTGGGTTTCTTCTCTTCATCAGCAATTTTCCCTTTCAACTTCTGATCCTTCAGTAGGACAGGAGTGCTGGTACTACACTCCTTTCCTGAATCAGGAGTACCTACCACTTGAAATCCGACAGAAATGAAGACACCCTTTTGCTTAGGGTCAAACTTAAGCTTGGACTCTGCAACCTTCTTAGCAGTCCTTCTAGCAGCTTTAGCTCTGCTTCTTCTTGCCTTGGTGGTCAGGATTTGGTCATCACAGGTGGAGATGGGTGTATTCTCCTGTTTCTCCCCTGTGGAGGCCACTATTTTTGCTTCATCCTCTAGTTCAATGGAGAAGGGTCAGCAGTTGGAACCTCTTGCTCTTCAGTACCACATCTAGGTAGTCTAATAGACTCATAAGAGTGTGAAGGAGCTATTTCACTGGTTCCCAACCCTTCTTTGTTTTGATAAAACATTTTGGAATGAGAGGTTGATGCAAGAATAGTTTGGAAGCTTTGCTCAGCAATAGCTTGCTTCCTGGCCTGAGCCTCAGCTGTGACTAACTGGGCTTGAACTTCAGAAAGTTTGGAGATCAGATCTTTGATTTGAGTCTTATAGTTAGTCTTTTCATGTTTCAAAAGAGACACAGTTTTCTCTAACTCATCAATTTTCCTTTGATAGTCAGATTCAGCTCTTTTAAAGTCAGATTCAGCTCTTTTAAAGTCAGATTTTAGCACATTTAAAGACTCAACCTCAGATCTGATTTCCGAAATGTAATCCTTATACAATTTAACTTTAGCAATACAGGCAGCAGTACAAAGATGTTCATATACCTGATCATCATCTGTTCCGGCCATGAGTGCTTGAGCGGGAGTCACATCCTGTACCATGAAGCTCCAGTCAACTTCCTGAGCAACAGCAGCTGTTTCAGTTGACTTTTCTTCATGCTTGGGAGCAGTGGGATGTGTGGAGGCCTGTGGGGTTCCCGGGTTGTTCTTGGGAGCCTTGCATTCCCTAGCAAAGTGACCAAGTTGGTTGCAGTTGTAGCACCTTGCTTTGCTCTTATCAAACCCAAACTTGCTGTTGACTGGGTTTTGAGGGAATTGCCTTCCAGTTCTCTTGAAGAACTTCTTCGCTCTGTAAGTTTAAAGAGCCATCTGCTGGACAATGTCCATATACTCCACATCATCTGGACTGAAGCACTCAAGATCATCAAAGCAGTATTGAAAATCACCAGAGTGTCCACTTCCAGAGACAAAGGCACAACTATCCTGAAAGGAGTTGTGTTGAACCTTTTGAGACTTTGGAGTCTCAGGTAGAGTGATGAAGGGTCCAGTATGTGAGTTGTCAGGGTAGCATAGCAACTGATGTTGTGGTTCCATGCTTTCCCTTTCAACCACATGAAGGGCTGAACTCTGTTGGTTATTGGAGTGGTCAGAGGAGTTCTGCATGTTCATCTCCATCTGAAATGCACTTAGGATACCATACAACTCTGTGAGAGAAAGAGTCTTAAGGTCCGAAGTTCTCTTGATGACAACACAATAGTGAGTCCATAGTTTAGGAAGAGAAGACATGAACTTCCTAACTATGTCTCTGTTCTCAAGAGCTACTCCAATATCCGCCAGAGTATCTACTAGCTCAACATACCTGAAGTATTGTTGAGTCAAGGTCTCACCAGCCTTGAAAGTAAAGTTCTCAAACTGCTGCTTCAAGAGATCTTTCTTGTTCTCTTGAGTTTCTTGGATCCCTCATACATCAGCTTCAAAGCTTCCCATAAATCTTTAGCAGTCTTGCACTTCTTGAAGCGTCTGTAGACGGAGTTGGGGAGAGCAGTTTGGAGACAAGTCATAGCCCTTTGATCTAGCTCTATTCTCTTCCTATCTTCCTCTGAGTAATCATCAACATCTTTTGGAATGATGCGATTACCAGTGGCAGATGTAGTGCTTGGTATGAAAGGACCATTGATAATGGAGTCCCACATCCTTGAGTCTTGACACTTGATGAAGCCTTCCATCCTGATACACCATGTGTCAAAGTCTTCAGGGGTGATCATAGGGGACTTGGTCAAGGTACCAGTTTCCATATCAGCCTTGGAGAGAGCAGCCATTTGAGTGAGTGGATTGTGGTGAGGAGTGAAAAACAGGTTGATTAGGATGGTAAGATCTCACAATCAAGAGCCTGGAGCTCTGATACCAATTGCAGGATCGGATTTCGGGTGGTTTTCTCTCAACTCACTTTGAATCAACACTCAGCAAGCAGTCTATGAGGAGTTGATCACAATATAACAAGTAACAAGCAGTAAGAAAATTAACACAGCAGGTAAATTTTCAAGGTACTTTTATATATTGCTTCTCAACTCAAAGGATTACAAGACACTTGGACTCAAATCGCTTGTCTAAAGAGTTACAGGGAGAAGATATATATATACTACCTACAGCCGGATATACTTTGATACCAGCTGGACACCTCTAACCTTACATCTATACTACAAGACTCTAGGTGAGGTCTTTCAGACATTTTGCCTGAGAGTTGGTTGTCAGGACATGTCCCTGACTTACCTTTTGTCACCGACTAAAGTTGGTAACATGTACTATCATAAAAAGGTGAACAGTAGAATAAAGTATGGTCAACAACATGGCTCTTTAGGAAGATGCCATGCTGTATCAGAGGTCTGCAGCGGACTGTCAGGGACCATACTTTTATCTGCTGGACACAGCAATGTCTTCCGAAGGATAAAGTACTTCGGAAGAATAACTTCTTCCGAAGGCACTTATACTTCGGAAGACTGTTTCTTCCGAAGCTTGGAGTCTTCTTTGTCTTCGGAAGCTTTCAGACTTTGTCTTCAGCTCTTTCATCAGACTTTGTCTTCGGAAGCAGACTTTGTCTTCAGCTCTTTCATCAGACTTTGTCTTCGGAAGCTTTCAGACTTTGTCTTCGGAAGATAGTCTTCAGCTGTTGGCTTCAGCTGCTGTCTTCAGCAGTTGACTTCAGCTTTTGCCTTCAGTAGATATCTTCAACTGTTGGCTTCAGCTGTTGTCTTCAGCAGTTGACTTCAGCTTTTACCTTCAGTAGATATCTCAGCTGTTGTTCCTCAGACTCTCGGAAGATCTCTTGCTTGGCTTCGGAAGCCCTTTAATGTAGTACCAAAAGTGACTATGAAGTGAATTTGGTTGCACCAGCCTTATCATGATCCAACAGGTTCCGTTGTGGAGGGTGTTGGCTTGACAATGCTGTGGTAATACTCTGATTGATTATCGCCACCAATTCTGCAGGCGTCATGGAGATGCTACCTCTCCCGCGTCCCCGTCCTCTTCCAGACATTCTTTAAATTACCACATACATAAATAAGTAAATATCCAACCAGATATCAGAATTCAAAGCTATCAGTCGCATGAAAATAACCCCTTTGTCTTGAAATGATAAGGAAAAGAAGTCCAAGAATTTAAAATAACAGACAAACTAGAAGATCAGTTCGAATTCGAGGGATTAAGACGCACGTCATGGTTTGAATTTCATCCGAATTCGAGGTAAGAGTGAGCATTCATACAAGTAGAATTGAAGGATAGTTTCTACATCAGTAGCTATGTTCTATGAAAACCGAGACTTTCTTGCTCGATGTGTAGAAATGATGACTTATACTGACTACAACGTTACCACCCGACCAAATTCACCGGACTTAGCATGCACGACAAATTACAATTACGTGTGCACCCGTAATGGTAATTTGCTTTGCATGATCATCCCTGGTTCCTCCTATCAGCTAACATATCTTGTCAAGTATAGTGGTCATCAATGATAGGAGTACCAAATATGTATGCATTATATCGGGGTCGATCAATCAAGGTATATGAAAGGATCAGTAAAGTTTAGGAATCGTTGACACGCCAAGGTAATTTGACCCGTTTGCCTTAGAGACCTGTGTATTGACCATAGTTTATCACTCATCCCAAAAATCCCCAGGTAAGCATAACTGGTCTCACAATGAGATTTATACAATATGCTTGCCTTAGCCCGAAGGTCTTTTGCCAGGAAATCCAGAATACAGGTGTCTATGTGTCACAGGGATATGTTAAAGCAAAAGTTTTCAGGTAACCAAAAGTTCAGGAAATTCGTAACTAACCCTTCCCGTGACTCACAGCAACTCGGAGTCACCATCCCTGTAGTCGTAAGCTCACAGGGATATGTTAAAGCAAAAGTTCTCAGGCAACCAAATTAAGTAACCACAGCTTAATAATCTATGTGTGTGTAACTAATGCAAATCCAGCTATAGTCTAAAATGCAATGCAAATGAGATGCAAAGTTCATTTTAGTTCGCTATAACTAATGCTCTGATACCAATCTGTCATACCCTCAATTTCCACTAACGGGTTTTACCGTCAGGCGTGTGACATAACCAGGATATCAGATAAGCATCAGTTACACCAAACGACTCGATAATTACAAATCATATAAGTTGCTTAATTTTAAGGAAACAAACCAAATATATTTAAGTTTTGCAGAAGCGAAAATAGGAAAACATTTAACAACGGTTTTGGAACACGCAAACACGCGTCCAATCCATTTTATGTAAAGTACATGAAATTAAGTCTTCAAAACAGTTTGGGATGAACGCGGAATGACATGCAGTGGATGTTGTGCCCCTAAACGTGCCACATCAATGTCCTGAGAGAAAACATGCAAAAGTCAGTACAAGACTGGTGAGTTCACAGGTTTATCAGAAAACAGTAAGTATCAGTATTGAAATTCCCGGATTTTGTAATCAAAGCATATAATGGGTAGCTAGTCCATAATGATCAGTATGTGTATGAAATCACGACCGAGCTGACATGTAATCAAATAATAAAGTAGGCTCCGGCTGTGGATTCCCCACCACAACACAGTAAAACAGGATGACCGTTCACCCGTTTGACCAGCTAGCGTGACTAGCCCGGGCGGGGTATGTCAATCCCAGTAGATCTACTAACAATCACCTCGCTATTTGCATATTAACGGTCCAAAGGGCAAAGTATACAAACATAGTATCATGTATATGCAGTATCACAAAAACCCAATGTAATATAACGTTTATGAAAACAGCATGTTTCTCTCCCCCAAAAAGAGTATAATGTAAAAGTGGGGCTGTAAACTCACTTGGCGTGTAACTATGTATATAAGATGATTAAATAGGATGATAATCGTTGTTCTAACGAACGCCTTCATGAGGTACCTAAACATGTATATATATATATATATATTTTAAGATTTAGGTTATTAATAAGGTTTAACGATTATACGCGAACTAGGGTTTCGATAAGAATTTGGGGTTTTTGTATGTAATATGTATTTAACGTAATCATTTATGTTTGGATTCAATTAAAAGGACTATTCATTTAAATATTCTAGAAATGACTTTAATTAATAATGCCTATTAATATTATAAAGATTTTATTGTTTCAAGTTCGATTTTACATAAACAATTATTTAGTTATTTTAAAAGAACTTATTTGTATCAACTTATAAGATTAAATATAAGTTTTAAATAAACATTTTAAGATAACTATGATTTAAAAGAATAACATTTGAACCGAAATAAATTTATTAGTTGAAACCCATTTTTAATAGGATTTAACCAAGAATAATATTTTTAAAATGTTTTTAGAACAATTATTTAAAAATAGAAAAATCCAGAAGATTATTTGGTGGTCCGAAAAATATTAAAAGTTTACAAAAACAATTTTTATATTTATTAAAAATTTTCTGTAAAATTAATTTGGGCTAAAAGCCCTTAAAAAATATACGGAGGTTGCCCGGTTCGAACCCGGGACCTCCTGTTTAGAGTGTGAGCGCAGAACCAGCAAACCAAAGGCCTAAGCCATGATTATCCCCGGGTTCCATATCTTTTAAACACAAACACAATTGAACCCCAATTCCCGTATGAACCCTAGATCGAATCAACCCAAAATTGAAGATCATAATGTGATTGTCTATGTTTCAGATCATGGGCTTTTGATCCCCATATAAAAACAAGTGTGTGGGTATGTTTAATTACCAGAATTAGATTCGAATTGATGATGAACCCATGAAGAATAGGTCGCGGATGGTGATGGTGATCAAACGTGGTGTCTGTGTGTGTTTTAATTGAATGTAAATGGTGCAATCGATCAGAGGCAGATGAAGGTTCATTTATAGTCAATTAATTAAGCGATTATTGGTGTTAGTGGTGATTGTGGCCCGGTTGTTTGGCCAAAAATGGGGGTGGTCGGGTTTGGTGGTAATTGCACTAACAATTTTTAAATTGAAAGTTGGCCCCTGTTCGATTCATCCACGGGAATGTGTCGGGGATATTAATTTGGTCAAAACCGCGTTTATTGGGGGATTTTGGCTCTCGCGGAGAGACGGCCGGAGGTGGCCGGCAGTGAAGAAAGGGCGACGGGCGGGGGGTGGGTTTTTAAAAGAAAAATTACACATTTGGTCCCTGATGTTTTGTATTATTATTATTTTATGCAGAAAACTTTTTAAATAAGTTTTAAATTTAGCACTTTTACCCCCTAAACTTTTTAAATCCAACTTTATACATAACAATAATAATAATAATAATAATAATAATAATATTATATAATATTATATTATTATTATTATTATTATTATTATTATTTAAATAATAGTAAAATGGATTAATTTGCGATAAGCGGAGAAAGTTAGTATAAATAGTATTTACCGAAAGACTCGAGTTGTCACAAAAAAGAAAAAAAAGTTTTGACCGATGGCAACGACATGTCGTCGGCTTAGGTCCACACATAATTTTTAAAATTATAGCATTATTTTAAATAAATTAAAATGCAAAAAAATAACCATGACGACGACTTTTCGACACCTATGACGAGGACTTTTTTTGGTCACTATAGGTCATCCTAAGGCGACGACCGCCACAGGGCTAGAAGAGCCAAAAATTAAAGTGACCCTATGGCGATGACATGTCGTTGCCTTAGGGTGACCTATAGCGACAACATCATGTCGTCACCATAGTCTTAGTCGCGATAGAGTCTTTTTCTTGTAGTGTAAACTTTCAATTAATTTTAAGTCTAAATAATTTTCAATCAATTTTCAACCAACTAATTTTCAACTCTAAACATCTTTCAACCATTCAATCAAATAGTCTACATCAAATGCTAAAATAAATCTAAACAATTTTCAACTAATTTTTAACTAACTAAATAGCATATACTATACACAAATACCTAAATCAATTTCTTAAATCCATTTAAACAAATAGTATACATCAAATGCCCAATACACAAAATACCTAAATCATCTACTTAAAACCTACTGAATACATAAATACATTACTTAACTAAGCATTAATTCAAACATATACCCTATGTTATCTCACTAATTCACCATCTTGAACAAGTTTCTTTAAAACCTAAAAATTACACAAATCCTTTAACAAATCTTATTCAACCAACGAAATATCAACATCTAAACATCGTTTAACCATAAATTAACATAAACAAGCATAATTTTGTGTTTAAACAACAAAAGAAGATGAAAAAAAAGAAAATGCTTACCTTGCGTTGAAGGCAACATGAGGTAGACGGAAGAGGCGGCGACGGTGGTTGAGGTCGACGGTAGCAACATGAGGTTGAAGGAAGTTGGAGGTTGAGCATGGAGGTCAGAGCAGCAAGTTGACGAGGGCAAGAGCAACAAGTCGACGGTGGCAACAGCAGATGAGGTCAAGGGTCTGTAGCGAGGGAATAGATCGGAGGTCGGAGGGTTGACGTCGGAAGTAGGAGGTCGAGGGTGGAGGTCACCAGAGGTCGTGCAGAGAGCTGATAGGGCAAGAATGGAGGGAATAATAAGAAAGGAGGGAACAAATCGCCACTATTGCCTTTGTATGATAAACTGCACGCCGTTAGATTTGCACACTGATCAACAGCCAGATCTAAATGAATTCTCCTTGAAACGGATAGACTATAATTAGCGGCAAATGAGTCGCCGCTAATAGTGTCGCCGCTAATAGTGTCGCCGCTATTAGCCCTTGTCATCGCTAATAGTAACATTTCTTGTAGTGTATTGAGATCTGATACGTTTGCACACAGTGTACCGTAGACAGACCTTGCCATTGATCAGCATTCAAATCTGATAGCCTCTGATTTTTTGTAGTGGGCTATTTCCCTCCAGATCTGCTATTTCCAACCTCATACATCATGATTTTTCTCTTGCCTGAACAACCTTGTCACCATCGTGTATCTCCAAAGCCACCATCAACCATTGCGAGACTCATGCTCGTATATATGAAAGGGTTCTTAAAAATGATATTCGAAAAAGGGCGTAAAAATTTGTTTTGTCTTCTTCTGTAACATTGAACTGGCCCTGTTTGAGATTATAAATCCTTTCAAATATTCCAAACTAAAATTTTAAAATGTTTATATTTTACTACTTTTTATATGTTTTAGATATATTAGATATACACGATTATATTATAATACATATTATTACCTTTAGTCGGTGGCTAAAGTGCCACCGTACCAAAGGCAAGCAGAATGTACAACATCTAAAAGCTCAAGTCCTAAAAACATGATGTACAAGTGATAATGCTCAAATTACAAGCTGTTGATGCAAAGAATGAGATTGGAACTGTTTGTGGTGGATTTCCGGCTCGGTGAGGCCGCTGTTGCCGGAGCTATGGCAGCGGCCACAGGTCTATCCTCCGGTCGTCGTGATGGCTTTCCGTTTGATTCCTCTCTCCTAATCGAGGAGGGTTAGAAGAACATGTATGATGGTTGCGGTAGTGGTGGTGCTGCGATGGTTCTTGTAGTGATGGTGGTGGGTGGCGATGGTAGTGCTGCGGTGGTTGTTGGATGGTGGTGTTGCAGTGGTTGTTAAGGGGGGGTTGAGAAAATGGGTTTTGACAAGAACTAAGTGGTGAGCAAGCTAGGCCAAAGAGAGATGGCGCTAGGTTCTAACCAGGGATGGTGGCGTCGGCGGTGGTGCTACAACTGTCGGAGCCGACGTTGATCTTGGTGGGATCAGCTGCTATGGACTTCGCCGATGACCAGAGAACCGTAAGAAGGGGCTCTGGTCTCTCCCGAATCCAATCTCTCATCTGATTATATCCTCTTTGTTTTTATTGTGTGTTTTGAGAGAGTGGGGATGGTTGTGTTTCATTGTTCCAAACGTTTTTTTAAGAAGAAAATGATGATGGAAAAAGAAGAGGTAGATGTTTTTTTTGAAAGGAGAAAATGATGATGGAAAAAAGAGGTAGATGACTCTAGAGCTCATAGACTGCTTTGAAAAAGAGAAAGATTTTCAAATTAATTGAATAAAAAATTAATTTTCTTTATTACATTATATTATCGAGGGAGAGATATACATATATTCTCTGTCACTTATAAATAGTAATAAAATATACAATTAAGACCGTATTTGCAGTTAAATAAAATTGAAATATTAAATTTATCTTTTTGTAAAGTTACATAATACCTAGGATTTTTATAATATAGTTGTACACATTTTAAGCTTATCCTTTTATTATAAAGTTATTCATGTGTATCAAGATTACCATGTGCACAACTTAATTTAATTATGGTAAACATAATTTTAAGTAATTACATAAATAAAAAATTAGTGTGATCATGTGCCTGCTTGCCTCCATCTACCTCAAGCCAAGCAGTATCAAAAGCTGAGTAATATTTATATGTTTCTATAAACCGAAAACATCATGAAATTTTATAAATTTTGGAGAATTCATAAAATCTTTCATATGTTAAACCTTTATATCACTATAAGCATTCATTCCTTTGGTCAGGAGGCGTTGTGTGATGTTACATAATTCATTTTACATCGTGTCAATTTCTATCATGCCATTATATCATGTTTTTATGCGTATTTTCTTCGGTGGTTCGTCACGTTGGTGGTATATTTATTTTATTGTCAATTGGATTTGCAAACGTAATACAAGTTAATAGACATAGAGTACATGTTTATAATATTTAATTAATTGAACTCGGATAGTTGGAGATGTTCTAAGATATACATAACAACAATTCCCGATTAATTAAATGTATTAACCAAACATATATTTTTATTGGAATTAACTCTAATTCCAATTCTATTATCTATATATGAAAAAAGAAGTTTGAGAAATAGTGAGTTTTGGTGGTTTTGCATTTGGCAACTGATGGGCAATGACGACAAAAGAATGGCCTTTGACATTGTTGTTTTGGCGTGGTAAACGGTTAATTTGCAGCTACAACAAACTGGCATTCCCGAGCTTTTTTCGTGTTCTTTAAGTGTCGATTCAACCCCGCCGCGGGGGAAAACAACTAATTATCCCTTAAAACCCAAGGTTGGCGGACTCTCCGATCGCCGATGTCACCACCGTATTCATTTGCATATATTTTTTTCTCTTTTTGGATCCTTAAGTAATTTATTTTTAGGTCTTAACTTAGAGGTTCAATTAGAGTTGGCTATGAATGTTTCGTTAGACTAGTAAGACGGGTTTGAACCTTACACCATTTATTTATTTAGAGTAAATCTCGGTTTTGGTCCCTGTGTTTTGCAATCTGACTCCACTTGAGTACCAACGTTTATTTTGTCTCCACTTCAGTACCAAATATTAAAAAAGTTGTCTGTTTCAGTCCAATTTTACAACGGCGTTTGAATGTGCCGTTAAATAGGAGGCACGCGCGCTGCACATGAGGGTATTTCGGTCATTTCATGTGTAATTGGTCTCTGTGTTCGCATAAGATCAAATTGAAACTAGGTCAAATCTCTTAAACTCATCCCCAACGTTTTTCACTTCTCTGATTTCACTCCTCGTCAATTCGTCATGTGGCATTTGCGTGCTGTCACTGAAGTAGAGTATGATACTCCAGAAATATACGGTAAGGGCGTTCAATCTTTGCCAACGAATTTTGAATTCTTTTTGCAATGTCTGATTTGCATTGTTAATGCAGGTCAAGAACCAAACATGTTTTCTTTAAAAATCTATCACGGTTTGTGGGCTTCCTACTTAGAAGATACGTGCATGGCAAGGTAAATTTTGTGGACCTAGTTGATCAAGATGTGTTCTCTGCCCATGTGATTGATGCAATTATCAAAGCTTTAGGCTATCCTGAAGATGAGGTAATTTACTATCACTTCAAGATTCCAGGGCAAGATTTAGATTTCGGTCTACGAGCTCTTGGGAATGATAAGGATGTACTAAACATGTTGCAATATGTATCTATTCTTAAGTTGATAGGGATTTATACAGAGCATGGTAAAACTAAGCTAAACACATACCTTCAATCACCTGACGGTGGTTCTAAAGTAGTGATTGAGGAGATTGTTGATGTTGGGCCTTATAATTGTAAACGACAATTAGCACTTGAGTGGCATAATGATAACCCATGGTCTAGTGATGAAGATGTTAGTGAGACTGTTGGTGAAGGTCAAGTAGAGAATGTTAGTGAGGTTGTTGGTGAAGGTCAAGTAAAGAATATTAGTGAGGCTGTTGGTGAAGGTCAAGTGGAGAATGTTAGTGAGGCTGTTGGTGAAGGTCATGTGAATGTTAGTGATTATGTAGGAGAGAATGTTAGTGAGGCTGTTGGTGAAGGTCAAGTAAAGAATGTTAGTGAGACTGTTGGTGAAGGTGATGTGAATGTTAGTGATCATGTAGGAGAGAATGCTAGTGAGGCTGTTGGTGAAGGTCATGTGAATGTCATGGATGATAATATATTTATAGCCCAGTTTATGAATGAGTATGACTTTGAAAGGGATAATAATGACTTTGAGAGGGATAACAATGACTGGAAAAGGGATAACATGGCTGAGGGTGAAGTTAATGATGAAGATGAAAGGGATAACATGGCTGAGGGTGAAGTTAACATGGCTGAAATGGATAGTAGTGCAGATAGGGATTCTGATTTTATTGTTGATGAAGATAACATGGTAGAGGATGTGGAGGTGGACATGAATGAATTTAGAGCAGCTGTTGATATGGATGTAGAAAATGAGATGGAAATAGATAATGATGTTGATGAGGAGACTGCACAAATAGATCTGGATGACTTTGACAGTTTAAGTGAAATGAGGATACTCCATTAAACAAAAGATTAAAACAGTTGAGAAAGGAAAAAAAACTGGAAAGCAGTTGCATCAGCCCTTTTTTATGTTGGTCAAACTATAAGTGACAAAGAACAAATCAAGTTGGCAGTTAAGAAAAATGCTATTGAGACTAGAAGGCAACTTTGTATTGTGAAAAATGACAACCGTAGATTTAGGGTTGTTTGTCAAGGGCATAATCCAAGTTTTGTTTGCAACCAAGGGCAAAATAGAGATGTTCTAAAAGATGGTGGGTCCCAGCAGTGTGAGGAATCTTCAAAAGCTGGTGGTTCAAGTGCATTAAATAAAAAAGCAAGGAAAAAGAATCCAAAGCCCACTTGTTAAGAAGGGATATTCTACTACATGTTCAAAGTGTAACAAGAAGGGCCATCACAAAAGATCCTGCACTGGTCAAGGGGGGTCACAACAAGTGTCACAGGAAGCTCCACAAGCAACACAAGAGTTTAGTTGTTGTTTTATCAGTTTTTGTTGAGCAATGATGTATTTTGTACTGTCTTATGTTTGTTAAACAATGATGTATTTTGTTAACATTATGGTTATGGCATGTTCTATTTGACTTCATCTGTAGTGTACCATTTGTTACATTTGAAAGCATATAACAACAGCTTGTAATACATAAACCAAAACCCACTACCATTGCAAGCAAAATCCACTGCCATTACAGGGTTCTTTACATAATTTGAACACCAAATACATAAACCAAAACCCACTACCATTGCAAGCAAAATCCACTGCCATTACAGGGTTCTATTACATAATTTAAACACCAAATACATAAACCAAAACCCACTACCATTGCAAGCAAAATCCACTGCCATTACAGGGTTCTATTACATCATTTGAACACCAAATACATAAACCAAAACCCACTACCATTGCAAGTTCTATTACATCATTTAAACACCAAATACATAACAAAGAACAACCAACTTAAACCTAATACAAATTTGAGTTTCTTCACTTGAAATGCTAAGCTCTTACAATCAGCTTGTAATTTGTTATTGGATTTCAACAATCCGGATATAATTCGAGTGGCCTTTGCACACAGAGGAGGGTCAACCCAACTCACAAACCCATAACTCGTTACCTGCACAGACAGGAGGGTCAACACAACTCACAAACATACAATAATCTTGAAACCTAACAATATAGGTCTTACCGTGTTAGCACAACAATGAAAGCGACATCCCGGGTTTGCTGAGGTCCAAGACGTGATGATTCTTGTTGGAGATCCACATGAACATATCACCATTTTCATCAACTGCAACAAACACACAGAGAGAAAGAGAGAGAGAGATAGAGACGGAGATATAAGTGTATATATATGAGTGCAACAAACACAACAAAAGAGACCGTTTACACATGAAATGACCGAAATACCCTCATGTGCAGCGCGCGTGCCTCCTATTTAACGACACATTCAAACGCCGTTGTAAAATTGGACTGAAACAGACAACTTTTTTAATCTTTGGTACTGAAGTGGAGACAAAATAAACGTTGGTATCAAGTGGAGTCAAATTGCAAAACACAGGGACCAAAACCGAGATTTACTCATTTATTTATTATGCTTAACTTAAAATGTTCAACCAGAGAAGTTGGTTGTACATGTTTCATTAGACTTTCGCATGCATTTGTGTATTTATTTTTAATATATTTTTACTTTTTTGTTTTTTTCTTTTGGCTTTCTTTTTTTTTGTTTAAATTGCTTTTTTTAGAATATTAGCTCACAACATGCGAGACATAATATTGTTTTCAATCAATATCCCATTCTCCAAAGCCAAAGCCTAGTGTAACCACCCGTATTTTAATATTAACTTCTGTTAATATTTGTTAATAATACAATCATGGGGATTTCAATTATAAAGCTTTCGATAATAAATAATAATAATAATAATAATAATAATAATAATAATAATAAAAATAAGATAACAATAGGTTATAAAAAAATTAACAAGATAAAACTTAATTAAGTCCAGGGGTCATTTCTGTCAATCTGGAAACTTAATAAGAAGTTTAAGACATAAAATATAAAAGTTGAAACCGCAGGGACCAATTGTGTAAAATTTTAAAAAACCCACGGCCTTCCCCCCGATTTTCCGGCGAGACTCCGGCGAGTCTCCGGCCGAACTCCGGCGAAGTCAAATCGATAAAATTACTCAATTTCAACTCACAAAACCGGTTCTAATGCATTCGTGGACTTTCGAACCCAATGCACCCATTAAACACGATTAATCATCGGGAAATTTGAATCCAAAGCTTCCACATCGAAATCACTAAATTCCCGACCAAATCAGTCAATTTATCCGATTTTGAACCCCGCAATCTCACCGAAAGCTTCCTTGGATCCAATTCGGATTGAATCCCAACATAAAACGTGTTGAATTAGTCAAACAAACGGCTATAATCCTCACTTTTATCTCGGATTCGATACAGCTCGATAATACACTCAAACAACAACAATAAACAAACTAAAGCTACCAACACGATCATTTATAAACATCTAATCGAATTCAGATGCCAATTTCGCCAAAAAACAACCAGAAACACTGAAATCAATCATCATCTTCATCGCGACCTGCAACCCTATCGAACACCATCCTCTGAGCTTTATACTTCAAAATTGACAGAGGGCATTTGATCATTATCCTCATTCAAAGTTATCTGCTCAATTAATTTGGTTTTCATCGAAGTCTGATCATCCTTTGGATTCAAGCAAACCCGCGACCTGTTCTTCATCTGTTCATATCGAATTAAGTACTCAATCAGGTAATTGAAAACATTAATCTGCTCGATTTTACAAGGGGAATAAAAGCCCCATAAATTCGATGGGTAATAACATCGAATCGGGGTTCAATTGGAGGGAAATCGAATTAGGGTTTGTGTTGATTTGGGGAAGTTTCTGAAATAGTGTTTAAAAGATTTAAAACCCATTTATAGCCGCGGCCACGGCCTTGGTTCACCGGTTCTGCGTTCATTCTATATCCAAGAGGTCCCGGGTTCGACCCCGGGCCACCTCACACATTTTTTAAGCCTCCTTTTTAAGCTTTAAAATTCCAAAAAAATTCCTAAAAATCATAAAAAATGTTTTTACAAACATTAGAAATTTTTAAAACAACCTAATTATTTTCTGAAATTTATTTCAACATTTTATTTATTTATTTTAATTGTTTTAAATAAATAAAATAACTAATTATATTATCTACCAATTTATAATTAGTGTATAATATATAATTATACAATAAATAAATTGAATCCAATATATATACATAGATATATATTATCCGAGTATCGAAACAACTTTTATTTGAATAAATTACATGTATATAATTTTACATAATCGTATACAATTTATAACTTATGTATATAATTAACATACAATATATAGTTATGCTTACTTATGTATAAATTTATTATATACATATAATTTTGTATATAATTATACATATAATTATATATAATTACATGATTATATATAATTAGGTATATAATTAAACATATACAATTTATTAATAAATTGTATATATGTATAAATTTCTATTAAAATTCTTGACGTAATCACTTTCAACAAATTCGTTTATTTATTTTAAGACATTCAAACCAAATAAAATTAATTAATTTAAACTACCATTCAAGACCCAATGGAAATCCTAATACATTCCTAAATTTCCAAATCATTATTATTCTAATTTGAGACACCGTTCCTTAGGTTAATCATAAGGAAATCGTTGGTGTCTAATCTATCACATCCAGATCCTAATCACATCAATCATGTGAGTATTCATATCCCCTTTTTATATCATTTCTTATTTGGGGGAAATCATGTGATACAATATATTCAATCATGATATTCTATTGTTATTTCATTCTAAATTCAATTCAAGACAGGTTATGTTATTACTTGTAATTATGTGAATATACTATGATAAACTGGACGACAGTAAAACCCTAATTCAATCAATCAATCCTGGTATCAATGGTAGATCTACTGGTTTGGATAACCCACCCCACATGGCTTACGAGTGGTGATTATGTCAGAGGCAATTAGTCAATCTATGGTATTTGTGTGGAGTTTATTATATGCAAGTGTCAAGTCAAGGGGTTTATATTGTGTTGGTTTATCTATATGCTTCGCTATTGCCATATAAGTCTTAATATTACCTTGTGAATTGAATTATTCTCAGTTAATCAATCAATCTATATGTAAATACAAAACTGTGATTACTCACCAGCTAACTCGTTAGCTGACTTTATTTTCTCACATGATTTCAGGTTAAGCAAGATAGTGGACTTCTACCTGCTCATATAAGACCCGGACTTAGTTAAAATAAAAGACAAATATTATTTGTGGTTTCAATTGTTGTATTTGTGTATGTTGAACTTATATTATATTGTAATCTGATTTTAATATTATTTCCACTATTAGACAACCATGTGTTATGAACAATCAATCATTCCCTCGTCCGCTCCGATGATTCCGCCGTCGGTCGGGGTGTGACAGATTGGTATCAGAGCCATGGTTATAGGGAATTAGGTTATTAGAAATGGAATGACCTAGACTATAACTAAGTACCTTTACACATGAGTCCTCTCATGTATTCTATATGTTTAGATAGGGCTTATATGTGTCACTTATGCTTATTATGTGATTATGACATTTCCTTATACTTTGATTCTTACCTTTCACATACAAATTCTAATCATATTATATGGCATTGTGTGCCTAAATCAAATTGTTTTCAAATTTTAAATTTTGATTTGTTATTCATGGTTTTCAAATCTCGTCAAAGTCCGTGTCACATGACCGAGAACATGCAATGCTGGAAGAGTGGGATACCTGTATCTTAAGGTGTTCTGTCTAGGCAAGGTATTCATATAAATCCAAATCAGCCGATGGATCCATTTACCTTACCTGGGAACCCTCGAGATGAGTATTCGCTTATAGCCATGTCCTCGTTAAGGTTGTGGTGGACACAAATACTTTGATAAGTCAACGTATTCGCTTTGGTTTGCGAGCCGAACGTTTACACTCCTAACCTCTCATTCTTATTTTAAACAATCTCATCAACGATTTTACCATTTTGAAAAGTTTTAAAAACCAATTACCCGTTTCTCATAAAGGTTTTTTTTTCATATTATACAACATGTCTTCTCGTCAAAACCGCTCCCGATCTAGAAGCTCTGGCCGCAAGATTGCTGCTATAGTGGCACGTGAAGTTGCTGCGGTTATCCCAACACTGCTTACCCATTTGAACCAAGGCAACAACACCGTTCAAAATCAAGCCGCACAAAACCCTCCACGAGCTTGTACTTACAAGCATTTCAATTCTTGCAATCCCACTAAGTTTAGCGGGACCGAAGGTGCCACTGGCCTTTTACAGTGGTTTGAGAGTATCGAGAACACTTTCCTCAATAGTGAGTGCCCTGAGAATCTCAAGGTTCGTTATGCTACAAGTGTTCTTCAAAAGAGAGCACTCACTTGGTGGAACGGTGAGAAACGAACCCGTGGAACTGATGCCGCATTAGCATTGACGTGGGATGAAGTTAAGGAGCTCATGACTCGGGAATTCTGTCCGAGAAATGAAATTAAGAAATTAGAAGCTGAGTTCTGGGACTTAACTCAAGAAAGTGGAGAAAATCTAGCTTATACCAACCGATTTCATGAACTGAGTCTACTTGTTCCTCACCTAGTTACTCCTTTATCTCGGGCTATCGAGAAATACATCGGTGGTCTACCCATGCAAATTCAAGACACGGTGTGGGGTAGGAATCCTGCAACCTTGGAAGATACCATCCGGTTAGCTGCTCAGCTAACTGACAATCATGTCAAGGCTGGAACCCTGACTAGGAAGGGTGCTAAGAAGGTGCCCGGGAAACCCTCAGCTGAACCCCCTAAGGAGGAAAAACCTGAACCATCTCAAAACAAGAAGAGGAAGGCTAAATCCCAAAACTTTACTATGATTACCCCTGCTGTGCCAATTAATCAAGTCCCTCCAACTCGTCAACCAGTAGTTAACAACCAACCGCTGATGAAAAAGCCCTACGCTGGACCCTTTCCGCAGTGTAACAACTGCAAGTATCACCATCCCACTAACGTTCAATGTCATCAATGCACCAACTGTGGTCGTTTCGGCCATACATTCAACGTGTGCAAGAATACTGCAAGGGTTCAAGTTACCACACCGACTGTTCAGCATACCTCGACAATCACGCAAGCAAGAGCTAGCTACCAATGCGGGGATCCTAACCATTTCCGCAACCAATGTCCGAAGCTTCTCAAGGCCGTCCCTGCAGCTCAAGGTCGAGCATTCAACATCAATGCCCAACAAGCCCAAGTTAGCAACGACGTGGTGAACGGTATGTTCCAAATTAATAATCAATACGCTTCGATTCTTTTTGACACCGGTGCCGATAAAAGCTTTGTATCCTTAGACTTTGAGCCCTTACTTGCTAGTGCTCGAACCAAGCTAGACAACCCCTTTACGGTAGAGATAGCTGACGAAAAACCCATTACAATTAATTCTGTTATTCCCGACTGTACCTTGAATCTAAGCGAGCACGATTTCCCTATCAATCTTATACCCATGCAACTGGGTAGTTTCGATGTTATAGTAGGCATGGACTGGTTATCAAAGAATCATGCCGAAGTGATTTGTCACGGAAAGACCATTCGTATTCCTCTCCCGACCGGAAGCATACTACCAATCTACAGGGAAAAACCTTACAAGGGGCTTAAACTCATGTCTTGTACCAAAGCCCAAAAGTACCTCCGCAAGCATTACGTGGCTTTCTTAGCCCATATCATGAAGGCAGATGAGAAATCTAGGAAGATTGAAGACATTCCGGTTGTTCGAGAGTTTCCCGAAGTCTTTCCCGAAGACTTAACCGGTCTTCCTCCCGTTCGTCAAGTTGAATTCCGAATCGACCTTGTACCTGGTGCAACTCCCGTGGCAAAATCTCCTTATCGACTTGCACCATCGGAAATGCAAGAACTTGCTAGTCAATTGCAAGAACTGTCAGACAAAGGATTCATTCGCCCGAGCTCATCACCATGGGGAGCTCCAGTCTTATTCGTGAAGAAAAAGGATGGCTCATTCCGTATGTGCATTGACTATCGAGAACTCAACAAACTCACAATCAAGAACCGTTACCCATTACCCAGAATTGACGATCTGTTTGATCAGTTCAAGGAGCCACTCATTTCTCAAAGATCGATCTTCGTTCTGGTTATCACCAACTCCGTATGCACGATGATGATATTCCAAAAACCGCTTTCCGAACGAGATATGGCCATTACGAGTTTACAGTGATGCCATTCGGGTTAACCAACGCACCGGTAGTATTCATGGATTTAATGAATCGCGTGTGCCGGCCATACCTAGACAAATTCGTGATCGTATTCATCGACGACATCTTGATATACTCCAAATCGAAATCCGATCACGAGAATCACCTTCGTCTAATACTCGAACTTCTGAGGAAAGAGAAACTCTATGCCAAATTCTCAAAGTGTGAATTCTGGCTTAATGAGGTTCAATTTCTTGGTCACATAGTAAACAGCAAGGGAATTCACGTTGATCACGCAAAGATCGAGGCAGTAAAGAAATGGGGAGAACCTAAAACTCCTACAGAGATTCGTCCATTCCTTGGTCTAGCCGGATATTATCGACGTTTTATACCTAACTTCTCGAAGATTGTTGTGCCACTCACTGCTTTGACCCACAAGGATAAGCCTTTTTCTTGGGGCCTGATCAAGAAAAAGCATTTCAAACCCTCAAGCAAAAGTTGTGTGAGGCACCGATTCTAACTCTTCCTGATGGAAACGACGACTTTGTTGTCTATTGTGACGCTTCAAAACAAGGTTTAGGTTACGTGCTCATGCAGCGAGGCAAAGTTATAGCTTATGCTTCAAGACAATTGAAGATTCATGAGAAAAATTATACGACGCACGATCTTGAATTGGGTGCTGTCGTATTCGCACTTAAAATCTGGAGACACTATCTCTATGGCACTAAATGTGTTGTATTCACCGATCATAAGAGTCTCCAGCACATCTTCAACCAGAAGGAGCTTAACATGAGACAACGACGTTTGGTCGAACTACTCAACGACTACGACTGTGAGATTCGTTACCACCCCGGTAGCTAATGTCGTAGCCGATGCATTAAGTCGTAAGGGTCAAGTTATGCTTCAAAGTGTTACCATTCAAACCAACCTCTTGACCCGTATACTCGAAGCTCAACACAAATCAGTCACCAAGGGCAACATGTATGAGGAAATGTCATGCGGTGCTGAACTCCAATTGGAAACCAAGTCGGACGGACTACTGTATTTTCTAAATCGACTTTGGATTCGAATCGCGATAATCTTCGAACAACCATCATGGATGAGGCTCATAAGGCTCGTTATTCTATTCATCCGGGAGCAGATAAGATGTTCATGAATCTTCGGAACCAATATTGGTGGCCCGGCATGAAGAAGGATATAGCCTTGTATGTATCTAAATGCCTCACATGTTCCAAAGTCAAAGCCAAGCATCAACGTCCCTCTGGATTACTCGTACAACCCGAGGTTCCATTATGGAAATGGGAAAGCATATCCATGGATTTCATCACCAAGCTGCCTCGTACCGCTAGTGGTCACGATAGTATCTGGGTTGTCATTGATCGATTGACTAAGTCGGCTCATTTCATTCCAATTCGGGAAGATTATCGAGTCAAGAAATTGGCTCGTATTTACATTAATGAAATAGTCAGTCGGCATGGTGTACCTTTAGATATTATCTCTGATCGCGATGGTCGTTTCATCTCTCGTTTCTGGAAAAGTCTCCAATCAGCTCTCGGGACTCACTAAATCTTAGCACAGCCTATCACCCGCAAACCGACGGTCAGACTGAAAGAACGATACAAACCCTCGAGGATATGCTCCGGGCTTGTGTCATTGATTTCAGTGGATCGTGGGATTCTCATCTTCCGTTGATCGAATTCTCTTACAATAACAGTTACCATACCAGCATCCAGATGGCACCATTTGAGGCCTTGTATGGCCGAAAGTGTCGATCTCCCATCTGTTGGTCTGAAGTTGGTGAATCACAGATTACTGGTCCGGAATTGATACAAGAAACAACCGACAAAATTCATAAGATCCGTGATAACTTGGTCGCTGCTAGAAATCGTCAAAAGCATTATGCTGACAAAAGACGTAAGCCCATGGAATACAATGTCGGTGATATCGTACTTCTTAAGGTGTCACCTTGGAAGGGAGTGATTCGCTTTGGAAAGAAAGGGAAGCTAGCACCTCTTTACGTGGGTCCATTCAAAGTGCTCGAGCAAATTGGGAAAGTGGCCTACAAGCTAGAACTACCCCAGGAACTTAGCAATATACATCCGACGTTTCATGTGTCCAACCTCAAGAAATGTCTTGCCGATGAAAATCTCCACATTCCACTCGACGAAGTCCAGATTGATGAATCTATGCACTTTATTGAGAAACCTGTGGAAATTATGGATCGGGAAGTTAAACAACTCAAACGCAGTCGGATACCCATTGTCAAAGTTTGTTGGTAGTCTAAACGTGGGCCAGAATACACCTGGGAACGTGAGGACCAAATGAAAACCAAGTACCCTCATCTTTTCGTTTCAGCCTCCTCGTGAACAAATTTCGGGACGAAATTTCCTAAAGCAGGGGAGACTGTAACCACCCGTATTTTTATATTAACTTCTGTTAATATTTGTTAATAATACAATCATGGGATTTCAATTATAAAGCTTTTGATAATAAATAATAATAATAATAATAATAATAATAATAATAATAATAATAATAATAATAATAATAATAAAAATAAGATAACAATAGGTTATAAAAAAATTAACAAGATAAAACTTAATTAAGTCCAGGGGTCATTTCTGTCAATTTGGAAACTTAATAAGAAGTTTAAGACATAAAATATAAAAGTTGAAACCGCAGGGACCAATTGTGTAAAATTTTAAAAAGCCCACGGCCTTCCCCCCCGATTTTCCGGCGAGACTCCGGCCGAACTCCGGCGAAGTCAAATCGATAAAATTACTCAATTTCAACTCACAAAACCGGTTCTAATGCATTCGTGGACTAGTTTCGAACCCAATGCACCCTTTAAACACGATTAATCATCGGGAAATTTGAATCCAAAGCTTCCACATCGAGATCACTAAATTCCCGACCAAATCAGTCAATTTATCCGATTTGAACCCCACAATCTCACCGAAAGCTTCCTTGGATCCAATTCGGATTGAATTCCAACATAAAACGTGTTGAATTAGTCAAACAAACGGCTATAATCCTCACTTTTATCTCGGATTCGATACAGCTCGATAATACACTCAAACAACAACAATAAACAAATTAAAGCTACCAACACGATCATTTATAAACATCTAATCGAATTCAGGTGCCAATTTTGCCAAAAACAACCACAAACACTGAAATCAATCATCATCTTCATCGCGACCTGCAACCCTATCGAACACCATCCTCTGAGCTTTATACTTCAAAATTGACAGAGGGCATTTGATCATTATCCTCATTCAAAGTTATCTGCTCAATTAATTTGGTTTTCATCGAAGTCTGATCATCCTTTGGATTCAAGCAAACCCGCGACCTGTTCTTCATCTGTTCATATCGAATTAAGTACTCAATCAGGTAATTGAAAACATTAATCTGCTCGATTTTACAAGGGGAATAAAAGCCCCATAAATTCGATGGGTAATAACATCGAATCGGGGTTCAATTGGAGGGAAATCGAATTAGGGTTTATGTTGATTTGGGGGAGTTTCTGAAATAGTGTTTAAAAGATTTAAAACCCATTTATAGCCGCGGCCACGGCCTTGGTTCACCGGTTCTGCGTTCATTCTATATCCAAGAGGTCCCAGGTTCGACCCCGGGCCACCTTACACATTTTTTTAAGCCTCCTTTTTAAGCTTTAAAATTCCAAAAAAATTCCTAAAAATCATAAAAAATGTTTTTACAAACATTAGAAATTTTTAAAACAACCTAATTATTTTCTGAAATTTATTTCAACATTTTATTTATTTATTTAATTGTTTTAAATAAATAAAATAACTAATTATATTATCTACCAATTTATAATTAGTGTATAATATATAATTATACAATAAATAAATTGAATCCAATATATATACATAGATATATATTATCCGAGTATCGAAACAACTTTTATTTGAATAAATTACATGTATATAATTTTACATAATCGTATACAATTTATAACTTATGTATATAATTAACATACAATATATAGTTATGCTTACTTATGTATAAATTTATTATATACATATAATTATGTATATAATTATACATATAATTATATATAATTACATGATTATATATAATTAGGTATATAATTAAACATATACAATTTATTAATAAATTGTATATATGTATAAATTTCTATTAAAATTCTTGACGTAATCACTTCCAACAAATTCATTTATTTATTTCAAGACATTCAAACCAAATAAAATTAATTAATTTAAACTACCATTCAAGACCCAATGGAAATCCTAATACATTCCCAAATTTCCAAATCATTATTATTCTAATTTGAGACACCGTTCCTTAGGTTAATCATAAGGAAATCGTTGGTGTCTAATCTATCACATCCAGATCCTAATCTCATCAATCATGTGAGTATTCATATCCCCTTTTTATATCATTTCTTATTTGGGGGAAATCATGTGATACAATATATTCAATCATGATATTCTATTGTTATTTCATTCTAAATTCAATTCAAGACAGGTTATGTTATTACTTGCAATTATATGAACATACTACGATAAACTGGACGACAGTAAAACCTTAATTCAATCAATCAATCCTGGTATCAACGGTAGATCTACTGGTTTGGATAACCCACCCCACATGGCTTACGAGTGGTGATTATGCCAGAGGCAATTAGTCAATCTATGGTATTTGTGTGGAGTCTATTATATGCAAGTGTCAAGTCAAGGGGTTTATATTGTGTCGGTTTATCTATATGCTTCGCTATTGCCATATAAGTCTTAATATTACCTTGTGAATTGAATTATTCTCAGTTAATCAATCAATCTATATGTAAATACAAAACTGTGATTACTCACCAGCTAACTCGTTAGCTGACTTTATTTTCTCACATGATTTCAGGTTAAGCAAGATAGTGGACTTCTACATGCTCATATAAGACCCGGACTTAGTTAAAATAAAAGACAAATATTATTTGTGGTTTCAATTGTTGTATTTGTGTATGTTGAACTTATATTATCTTGTAATCTGATTTTAATATTATTTCCACTATTAGACAACCATGTGTTATGAACAATCAATCATTCCCTCGTCCGTTCCGATGATTCCGCCGTCGGTCGGGGTGTGACACCTAGCAACATCATACATTTCTTTTAATTAATCGTGTTTGGGTGGAGGAGATGCTCTCACCACAAACATCATACCACACCACACCATCTGCTCACTAATCAAATTTTGTCATGTCACACACACTACACCACACACTCAAATTTGATGACAGCAGTGTTGTCACACCATGACACACTACACCACACACCTGCACACACACAACAGAACCTCATAGCTGTGAGAACATGGCTTAAAAAATTCGTGGCGTGGAGGGGGCGGCAACATTGTTGTTGCGTGGCGCAGGGCAACGTCGTGGGCTCACGGCGGGTGTACCCGCCCATCATCAATTTCATTGTCACCATGCACTATGAAGTTTGTAACCACAATTTTCAAAACTAGACCGGACGGGTTGGTCCGACCATTTGAACCGGGATCGGACTCTAATTCCACACAATTTGATGCTTAAAACCGTTTTAACGTTAAACCGTTGACTGGACCGATTGAATAGGGGTCGGACGTTGTTAGTAACCGTATCGCAATGAAGTTAGATTTAAGAGTTAATTTTAATTTTGTTCCCTAAGGTTTGACTAAATTAATCATTTTCCTTTAAAAGATTATAAATTTTTTAATTTACCTTCAAAAATTTTATATGTTGTTTCAGTTTCACTTAAAAAGTTGTATTATCTTAGATAAAGTTGAAACAACTAATGAAACTTTTAAACTGAAATTGAAACAATTTATAAAATTTTTGGTTGTAAATCGATGTTTTTAAGATTTTAAGTAAAATGGTTATTTTTAATAAAAATTAAATAGTCTAATTGAACTTTAACTCTAGATTTAAATTTGCCTAATACTAACGATTAACAACTACTCGTTACGATTGTTGCCACGTGTCGCAACAATATGTCAGCGAAGGAACGCGGGTCGGCCCACTTTCTTCCATGTATAACAACCCGCTGATTCAAATTTGTTCAATGTGCCCAGTTCATTCTCCATCTTCACGTTCACTGTATCCCTAAATCTCTTGAATAACCTTCGTATTTCCTAAAATTTTGAAAATTTTCAAGTATAGAAGATGGAAGAGTACTTGCAGTATATGAAAACCTTACGCTCTCATATGAACGGTGATTCTCTCGCTTTTATCTTCGTCAATTGCTAAACTGTTTGTTGACTTGTGAGCGATTATGTGTTGTTTAATTGATTTTGGTTTATATGATTATGTGATTGAAGATGTGGAGGATCAAGCGGCGAAGATCTCTGTTGAAGAGCAGATGCAAGTCACTAAGGTTCAGACTCTGACGAAGGAGATTGATTTAGGTCTCCAAATTTGTAGTCTAATGTGCAATTTTATTACAAAGCATACGTGCATTTTTTGCAGTAGATTGTAGTTTTTATGTGGTCTAATTAATTACAATATTGAATTCTGATCTATGTTTGATTGTTCTAGCTTATTTTAGATGATCATATTATTCTTCTATAGTGCTGGTGCTTATGTTCATGTTCATGCTGAGGGTTTGTTTTGGAGTAATGAGAAAGAAAAAGCCCTAAACAACCTCCTTCAGCAACTCTGTAACACTTTTTGTACATACACATACTCATTGAAAACTGGAAGTTTGGAGTTCCTTAGTTAGACAGGGTTGCTTTGTAATTTTCAAGTTGTACAAGCAGGCTGGTCTATAATCGATGTCCAGACTTGTTCACAATTTGGAATTTAGTTAGTTAACAGGGTAGATATAGACATACATTAATTATTGAAAAAACCTTAGTAAACAAGGCCAAGGACTTCAAAAACACCATCTGCTAAAGAACAGGATAGTGTTACCTCTCTTTTTTCTCAGGATATAGATTGTAGCTACTAGGAAGTGGAACTAAGGATAGAAAAGAAATGCATATATTAGCAGATACAAAAGCAAGGAATATGATGCAGCAAACTCTGCATCAATAGATCTTTCAAAGGGATAGAATCAGAACAGTTTTTAGTTTCTATAAATGTCTCATCTTCATATTATTGAAAGCTTGAAGTGATTTTTCTAACAGCTCTTGTTTGGTCACTTTTTCGTTATGATATGTCTTCTATTGAAGTCATAACCATATGCATATCGTCTTTGTTCTGACTTCGTACGTTAATGCTTCTCTCTCTCTCCTCTCTCCTCTCTCCCCTCTCCCTCTCTCTCTCTCTCATGGTTCTCTGAAAATGCAGCTAAATATGAAACAAAGCGACTAAAGGAGGATTCTGATATAATGAAGAATGCAAAGGGAGACATATGTTCAAAGATTTTAGAAAGACAAAGGAAAATCGCTTTGTTGGAAAATGATTCTTCTACACTTTCGCAGGTTTATATTGACTTGTTGCTTTGTTTGAATTGATTTTTCTATAATACGAGTCCAGATGTGGTCTCTTTTTTATCCAGATGTGATATTTATAGAGTCAATGGGGGTACACTTGGTTGCTTGATTTTTACAATGAAAAATACTTGTCTTACTTGCCATAATATGTAATTATCATGTTACACTAGATACTATTACCCAAGCACTGGTTCCTCTATAGTTAGCATGTAATTCTTATTGTTTTATCACTTAGAGCAATACTTGGAAGATAAGCTACATGCTTTTTTTATTTTTTTTATTTTTTTTATTTCATAGTTTGAAACCATCATCACTTGACATGCTTCACAAACTTACTAGCAACGACTTTTACTTTTATCCTCTTTCAAGCAGACCTTATATAGCACCACACATAATTTGTATGTCATCTCCATGCATAATAACCGGCTAATATATATTCCAGTACAATTTCTTTAAACTGTGATTGTAGAAGCATCCTAACTATAACATGGCTGCTCTGTGCATGGCTATAAGAAACTCATAAGTTTATAATAATGTGAAAGTATTACTATCAGGACTTATCAATCCCTTTTCCGATCTAAATGAATTAATCTAAATATAAAATCTTACTATGATCCACTGTTTTAGCTATCTGTATTTTATAAAGATGATCCTGAAGTAGGGAAGGACGTTGAAGATATACACACCTAGTTTAACACGATCTTTTCTCTATGTTTTTTACATTTCAATCTCGCATAACCCTTTTTTATAGTTGTAAGATTTTTGCAGAAGTAATGTAATGTCTGAATTTCATTGGGATATAATTCATTTCCATACTGCAAGAATATTCTACAGCATTTCAACTTGGCTGATTAACATGGTCATACTTATTGTGTATCCTATCTTCTTATTCTACAAAATAAAATTCAGACATTGGAGCTTATCCAACAGGAAAGAATAAAGTTGTCATCCAAACTTGCTGAAAAGCGGTAATTAGCAAGATATTTGTAAATAGTAGATATATACCAGACATTATATAGTACTGAGTGTGCTTTGCTTGATGCAACAGTACATCGTATGGGAAGACTGAAGAGGAGCTCAATACCAAATTAAAGAACAGCAGGTTCTCTCTCTCTCTCTCTCTCTCTCTTGTTTGTTTTCTTTGGTAGTATTTACTGGTGATATACAAGTAAAGTAATAACCTTTCATGATTTTCATAGGACTGGCTGAATTCATACAAGTCTAGCTCAAAGTTTGGACAGCATGCTTTGGTAATTTCTTATTTTCTTATCTTGACCTGTTATTTTCCTCTTTTTTGCATGTTCAATACTTCCTATTATATACCAAGAAGGCAAATTCAGCATAATTAATCTGCGTTTAAACTGAAGAGGATATTAGGAAGGTCTTCAAAATTTTACTAATTTCATGTATTGTACATTGCAATATTACTTCCAACAATTTTTTGTTATCAAAGTATCCTCAATCTTATCATTTCGCATTATGTTAAGTATTTAGTTATGGAAATATTCATTTTAATGCTAAATTGACATGATGCAGGTGAACACAGAAATTGATCACACAGTGAAAGATAATGTCGTAGGTATAAGTTTATTACCTGTCATAAACATGTCAAAAAGACAGTTGATCCTTCTCTCACAATTGAAACAATGAAATTAACTTCACAGGAACTAATGATGCTATTACCCTTGTCACGAGTGGAAATCTTGTAAGTATCCCCATATGATCTCTTGTGATAATGTGAGCATATTATCTAGTATAAGGACTCGTGACTTGTGAGTCTCAGGATGATGAATACAAGAATATGGTGACACAGATTGATGCTGCTAAAGCTAAGTTTAATAATCTCACACAAATGAGATCCGAACTTGCTTCAGAGCATCACAAGGTTTGTACAGACATCTAACACTTTAATGTCAACAGATGCATCAAGCAAGCATTTGTAACTGGAAATGAAATGGAGATTATGCCTATAAGGTGGCAATTTCTGCCGTTAAACTTATGAACTAGTTGATTTGCCCTTTGTGTTATTTCATACGGGTCAAATCTAAAAAGTTAGATGGAAGGGTGATGAGTCAGTCAAATGGGTTGAAAAAGCTGTTCAAAGTGTATATTTATTATAATTCGAATAATATTGTTTTATAATCTCATTAAGACATGGATTTAGTTATTGATTTTTTTAGAAGTTAGAAAAAAAAGTGATTGTGGGTCAACCCAACCTATACCAGCGTGTTTCTAACTGTTCAATTCATTATTACAATGGTGTAGCAATTTCCATCATGTTCATATGCTGAAATTCTGATTGGTTCAACTGCCGCGGATGTTTTGCTTGCAAATATTTTCTGTCAGGTCAAACAATCATTGGAGGAACTGAAGTGCAGAATGGGCAATTATGAGGTTAGTTGTCACAATATATTGTTTAGTTCCGTCATATCCCCTTCCTTTGCATTTGCTTACATGCTGACCTGGCATCCGATGCAACTCCAAAGATTCTTTCCTGGGCTAATGATAAATCATGGAAAAAGCTTTACTTGAAGTGTTTAAAATAAGCATCCTTAAGCTTCTTTTGTGAACTCCATTTTTACAATTAGGGGCCCATGTCACACTGGCTGTCATTTCAGTGCTTTGAGTTGGAGCTATGAGTTTCGACCAATTTACTTATGAATGGGATATCCACGCCAACTTTCATCAAAATGGGGCGAATGGTTGAAAGTGTAATTCTGATGCATAAACCATTTTAAATTGTTTTTATTAAAAAAATTTATAATTTTTATGATCATACTTAATGCACTTAGTATTTAGGAAAATAGTTTCAAATATTTTGGACAAAAAGTGTTTCTAGTCAACCCGAATCACTTTGATCTGTTACACAATTCGCCCAACCCTGTGGCCCGCCCATTTTGCCACCTTTAATATTATCAATCTAATTTTGTTGTTTCGTGATCTGTGGTTGCAGTCGAAGCTAAGGGATATGCCTGAAGAGGCTCTGGAAGAGGAGGTTCGAGCTCTTATGTCCGACAAATCTGGAGAAACCGAGTACCAAGAATCTATGCAAAGCCAAATCGATTCCATTAAGGTAAACATGCTGTTCAACTTCAGCGGGTTTTCCAGATTACAACCTTTAAATATAACACTTCATTCATCTCCCAAATAGTTGACAGAAAGCTTTTCGGGAGTGAATTTTATATTTTTCCTTAAAACAATGAGGAATATATCTCATTAATCGAAAGGTTACTCCCCTTTGTGGAGCAGTAACTCTTTTTGTGACAAAAGATGACATGTTTTGAGTAGAGATGTCAAAATAAGTGGAATTTCTTTTTAAAACTCATGTGTTTGGTAAGGGTTGTGAAACACTTATTATTGTCAAAACTTTAATAGGCATTTTGTAAATATTTTCTGTATTATTACAGTAACTATAATAATATAAGTTTTTGATCCATTAGAGATAAAATATAAGCTAAATTTACTCTTTCTTTTCATGTGAATAATCTGAGGTTGTATGCATTGCCCGTCGTCAACCTTATTCGTAGCATTAACATCTCGTCTTGATGAATCATTGATTAACATGGTTGACAGGTAATTTCACACATGGTTAAATGTGGTTGTGGAGAGGAGTACAAGTAGAACTGGATCTTTGTGTGTAAAAAGGAACATACTTCCCATTCTACTCATTATGACATCCCTACTTTCTTTTCCATGTTATTGTAGTATCTGATGACTTGATAACCCAATAACTATTACCAATTTGTGACGATAAGTTCTTCATTTATGCATTTGAAAAAATTCAAGGTCGGAACGCTAACTATAGTTTTGGGGAACAACAACCAACTGGCCGGGTTGTGCTAGTTGGCTGGAATGACTGGTCCTAGCAGTTTGACATTTTGAGGGTTTGGTTTTCATCGTTTTGTGTTTGAACTAGTTTTTTTATGTTTTCAATCTTCGGTGTGTATTAAATTCTAATAATACGATAGTTGATGATATAACACACATACATACTACATTTTTAAAAGAGTAAATTCCGGTTTTGGTCCCTGTAGTTTAATCATTTAACCATTTCAGTCCAAAAAGAATCTTTGATCATATCATGCCCCGTGGTTTCATTTTTGTAACGGTTTTGGTCCCTGACACTAACTCTGTTAGTTTTTTTGGTTAAATCTAAGGGTATTTGGGTCCTTTTACACCTAAAATCAAATTAATAAAATAAAATAAATTATAATAAAATAAAAACCCTAAACTCTACCATCCTCCGTCATTGTTCCACTCATCCCCCCTCCCCTCAACTCCCACCGCACCACCAACCACCACCACCAAACTCCACCGAAATCCATCTCCACCGCCATCGTGATCCGGCGACTCACAAGACGAGGTGGGTGAAGCGAATCAGTGGGCTGATTTATGAAGAGACAGAGGGATGTTGAAGATCTTTCTTGAGAATGTTATTCGTGATGCTGTGACGTATACGGAACATGCTCGTCGGAAACTGTTACGGCGATGGATGTTGTTTATGCGTTGAAGCGACAGGGGCGTACGCTTTATGGATTTGGGGGTTAAGTGAGGTTAGTGGGTTCTAGGTTCTTGTTCTGATGGGTGTTGCTTAGTTAGCGTTATTGTTCAAGGTTGATTTGGATTTGTGTTACTTGTAATATGTGTTCTTATAATACGATACCAACGATTGATTTTGCGTTTTATGTTTCTTGAATGTTCATATTTTAAGCAATTATGGAGATTTAGTCTTTAATTTCAATTTTTGTAGGATAAATTGATGTAATACTCATTGGGTTCTATTGGTAGTGTTAAAATATCAGTACTAAGGTTATGATAGGCTTGTTTAGGAGCATTGATTATTCGGGTTGTATTACGTTCTGTATTAGAACATTATAGGGATGATGGGGGCGGAGATGGGTTTCCGTGGAGTTTGGTGGTGTGGTGGTGGTGGTACGGTGGGAGTTGAGGGTGAGGGGGATGAAGATGAGTGAAGGATGGTAGAGTTTAGGTTTTTTTATTTTATTATAATTTTATTTTTTATTTTTTAATTTGATTTTAGGTGTAAAAGGACCAAAATACCCTTAGATTTAACAAAAAAAAACTAACAGAGTTAGTGTCAGGGACCAAAATCGTTACAAAAATAAAACCACGAGGCATGATATGATCAAAATTCCTTTTTGAATTAAAATGATTAAAATGGTTAAACCACAGGGACCAAAACCAAAATTTATTCTTTTTAAAAAGTAAAAAAACAAAACCAGTGATAAATTATATGAATGGTTCCATTTACAAGATTGATTTCAAGTTCCAAACTATTTATTGGTTTCTATTCGGTTAAAACTAAACCGTATGAATACCAAACTAACAAAATCAGTTGATTGTTATTCTCAGTTTGATGAATCCTTCATTTGTGCATCATAGGGTATTCACAAATTGGTTCGACTAATTTTAACAAAAATTTAAGGCCAGACCACTAATTATGGTTAAATAAAATTTTACGAATAGGCTAGGGTGGGTAAGTTGGTTGGACAGCTAGGCCCTAATAATTTGGGCATTTTGTGGGGTGTGGTTTTCATGGTTTTATTGTTTGAGTTAGTTTTTTTATTCTTTTCAAATCATTAGTTGTGTATTAATATATTATTATAAAAATAGAGTTAATGAAAAATAAATTTATAAAATTTATACACATGGTCCTGTTTACATGGCTGATTTCAAGTATAGAACTACTGGTTGGTCATTAATCGTCAAAATTAAACCTTACAAATATCAAATGAACTAAACCAGCCGTTTAGGATGGTTATGCGGAGCCAATAAGTCATACTTGCAATTAGGTGTCAAGGTTTTGAGTTTTCTTTTGATGATGGTTGTGGGTTATGTACTCAAGTAATGAGGATGAACGGGTGGGTTAGTGACCCGTCAGTGATTCACTTTATCATTTAAAAAAAGATGTCTTTGTTGTCCATGTGGCTATTAACGTGAAATCATACATAATTAATATGTTACTCAAGAGCTTGTGTTCTACCTACCAACAATTTATTTATTTATTTTTAGGGCATCTTCAATAAATGTTTTTCATACGTTAAAAACAGTCATGTCGATATATATTAAGTTGCCACCATTAGATGGGGGTGTTTTTGAGGCAATAGTTCTTGCCATGAACGTTCCAAAAATGAGTAAATGTGACCCATGTATCACATATATGAATATACTAGAATGAGAGAAAAAATTAATGGTTAAAATAAAAGGGTATGATAATGTTACATTGTTTTTGAGTTTTTTTTTATTTGAGTGATTTTAAAAGATTTTGAAAGAATGTGTGTTTTCTGCATATCATCTCACTAGACATGTTTGTAGTTATTTTAAGGTTTTTTTATTGTCATTCTCTTAGTAATTAATTTTAGTTTGAGACTTGTTGTAAAAACAAATTCTAATGGGGAAGCAAACTATAGGTAGCGATGACAAGGAATAACAACGTGACAAGCTTAACTAAAAACTTAAAAGGTTCGGTGTAGGCATTCAACACAGGATTTAAATATTTTATATGTATGAGATACATATGAATATAAGTAGTACCGACCCTATTAACCGAAACATATGTATACATATCACCCCAACCATCCATGTAAACATTTTCATTTTATTGTTTCTTCATTCATTCTTAGGTAATAAAGCAATCTACTAATCTACCCACTTTTTTGTTTTCATATTTTTAACTCTATGGATAGTAAAATCATATAAAAACAAAATGGTAAGAAAAAATGTATCTATGAGCATTTAGCATCCATTGGTGACATAATACATATCTCAACTTTTACATCGCTTTGCCTTCCAAAGCGGTGGAGTATATATTCTAGAGCACAAAGTTTTCTCCTTTTTCATACTCACAGCGAACGAAGGACACTACAATCACCAAAACTTGTTTCAATTGAAGGAAAATTCAAGAAATCAGTAGAAGCAAAATCGCAACAGCGATTATCAGGTGCCGACCGTAAGAAATGAAGCGAACAATCAAAGAACGCTTTCCCAATGCCTCCGATTCCGACCTCGACATCTTACTCCCCCCTAAGGTTCATTTCCATTCGTTGTCTTTTTCGCATCTATTTGTTTATATCACTTGTTTAATTGCAAGTTCGTCTTTTCAACATGGTAATTTGGGGATTGTTGATGGTGTTGTTTTGATGTTTTATCTGGATTTTGATATGGGTTTGGGTTATTATGTATGTAATCGGGTTAATTATTGGTTTTTCTGTTTTGATTACTTAGCCCCAACTGTGAAGCAGCGTTTTCTTGATTCAAGGGCTTGATATAATGGTTAAGATAAGAGTATAAGACATTTGATTCAGTTTGGAACATAAACACATTTAACTTTGGTTAAGTATAATGTTTAATGCGTGGTTGCTAATTTGCTATGAAAGTTCGTATTTTTGTAGAATATTAGTTTAGAGAAGGAAGTTGTATGCAATAATGTTGTGTTTTATTGTAGGTGGAGATAACTGTCTCGAAGCAGCCTAACCGGCTCCTATTTACAGTTTGGAAGGTGGATTGCCAATGTTCTTTGATGTTGATAGTAGAGGCACAACTATATTTCCAACAGGTATGGAGCTAATCAAATTTACATTAAGCAATCATGTTGTTGTGAACCGTTGTTTTAAACATTTCCAGCTTTTGATGTGTCACTTTCCTTATCTCGCTTGATATTTGTTCTTTTGGATTTCTTTCGATGTGCTTTTGCAACAGCAATCCGTCATACTACTTTTCGTGTTTTAAATTCACAGTTCACTTTACTGGAACATGTTAACTGGATTTTTTTAATGCTGTTAATCTTAATGTTGCAGTTTATGCACTATGGAAAGTTCCTCATCTTCTACCTGCTTCATTCTAAAAGGGGGTGAGGTGTCACGTTACGTGATCGGTGGTGCAGATTTGATGTTTCCTGGCATCAGTATAAGTGCAGAGGGTCTCCCTGAGTTTTTAGCTGGTGAACCATGGGCTGTAATGGTTCCTGGTAATCCTGCTCCAATTGCTGTAGCTTCTATGCTTTTTTTGTTCCAATTTTGTATACAAATTATGGTAACTATCAAGCATATGTAAAAGTTACTTTTTTTTTTTAAATTATTGAAACTTGATAGGTGGGTCTACCTGCATGAGTAGCTCTGAGGCTCTGAAAGCTGGTCTTCGTGGGAAGGCTTTAAAGATAAGCCATCACTACGGGGATGCACTTTGGTACGTATGGTATAACTTATGTTGGTAAAATAGAAGGTTTTTGGTGGGTTGGGTGATTGTTTAAAGCTGGTATTTTTAATATGGGTCAGGTTAGGTTGGCCAAATAATACTTTTTGTTCTTTTATTGTTGAATTTTTAATCAGTTAATGCATTAAGGATGCCTATAGCATTTTGAAAGTGTTGTTGGAGATAGGGTTTTGAACAGGGCGTGCTTTGCTGTTTCTATATGTAATAATAAGATAATTGTTGTTTGGAGTGTGTCCGTTATTGTATGATATATATTATGTGCTATTGCTATTGTTACCGAGTCGGGGTCTCTTTGCTGTCTCTCTATCTCCCAAGATAGAGGAAAGACTTGCCACCATCTACCCTAGACCCTGCTATTAACGATACACTGGTTAGTTTGTTTGTTTGTTGTTTTGAGTGTGTGACACATTCTGGTCTTTTAAGAAATTAATACATAATTAACTGAACAAGATATTCTTGTGAAAAAAAGGAGGTTCTCTTTATGGGTTGGAATAAACTCAATCATAGTAGGTATAAAGTAAGGGTTAAATAGGAAGTTAGGAACTTTCAACCATCGATTTTGTTGCATTGTAAGAAAATTGTCATCCAGAATGAATTTTTTAGTCAGAAGCAGATTTTGTTTATTCCAACATTAAAAACTCAAATAATCAGTTCCAAAACACAATTCCACAAACCTCTTGAATATTGTCACAAAAACTAGTCTTAAAATAATTATAGAATTTTTTTTTAATTAAAGTGATTTTGGAGGTGTAAGCATTGAGTTACTTCAATTGACGCGTTGGATGTTATAAAAAATAATCAACTTTGTGGCAACACACTAACACCTACACACAACAGATTGGCAAGCATTTCTGTAGTCGATTAATGGGACATAGTTTGTCTTTTACGAACATCTTTTTAGGGAATCTGCTGAAGGTCGATATGTTCCCAATGCTGGCTTTCTAGAAGACGTTGTATTTGAAGATCCTTCTTTTTTGACTACTTCTCAGCAATCTGATGCTGATGCCACTAGTGATCATGGCAATGATGCTGATAACAGAGAATCAGAGGTGGCGATGGATGGCCTGGATGCTAGTCATTCTGATTCATCTTCCAAAACACAGTCGAACCTAGATATTGACCAACAAGTTACAACTGATTTTGGTGATCTAAAGGTGACAGAAAGTGATAAGGGTGTTACTGAGGAGCAAACAATGCTTTGTGCTGAGGATGTAGATGCACTTTTGGACAAATGCCTTCTTCAAGCCTTCTATACAACTATTAAGGATAAAGATCTTCCAATTGCTGGAAGCACATTATGGTAAGAATGAAATTATGTTTCTTTAGCTATCTGCCTACTGCAGCATGTGAGACTTTCCAATACGTAAGGTCCTGTGATTGTGAAACATAGGGGTGGCAAAATGTATTGTCCGGGTCAAAACATTCCATTATAGGGGAAATAGAGGTCAAACTCACAAGTCTTTTTTGCTAATTTTTCTGAAGTTTCATAATAACCTGTATATTATCTGGTTTAAAATTTACTTTTCCTTGCTTAAATGATAAGTTTAGCATCAAAGTAGTAAACTAATTACAACGGCGATGTTAGAAGAGATACATATCATAGGCTTACAACCTATCCTATTTTGCTCAACTCCAAAAGTTTTTAGCAGATCAACCAACCTGACCTGGTTTGACCCATGATTCTTAAGTGCTTTTAAAGCTTCAGTCTATTCGTACCCATTTGGATTGATGTTTAGCCAAACAACCCAAAGGAATAACATGAAAAGCCCATATAACCTGGTTTTTGTATATTCAGGCAATGGTTGCACTTCTAGTGGTCATTGTTGATCATTACACACACACACACACACACACATATATATATGTATATATATATATATCCTCTTATGCGTGATTCTAGTGGGACATGTGGGCCCCCTGTTTTCAGGCAATGGTTGCACTTATGCGTCGAATTAAAGTTAAGGACTTTTAGTGGGACATGTGGGTGGGAAGGGTAGATGTAGACTTGTTGCGGGCCCCCTGTTTTCCTTAATAGCCCTTATGCGTGATTCTTCCTGCTTATTTGTTGTTCATACATTCTAAGTTTCTATAGGATTTATGCCTGTGTGTTTGTCTGCCTTTTATTATGATTGTGATTGTTATTGATTTCCTTTATGAGTCGGGGTCTCTCCGATGCAGTCTCTCTATCTCACAAGATAGAGGAAAGACTCGCCACCACCTACCCCTCCCAGACCCCGCTCTTGAGTGAGATTTTACTGGGTACGTTTGTTTGTTTGTTTTATATATCCTCTTTGTTGATCATTGTGTATTATATATTACACACACACACATATATACACACACAACACATACACACACACACACATATATATATACATATACATACACACACACATATATTATACATATACACACACACACATATATATATACATACATATATACATACATACATATATATACATATATTATATATATATACACATACATATATACACACATATACACACATATATTACATACATATATACACACATATATACACACATATATACACACACTATATACACACATATACACACACATATACACACACATATATACACACACATATATACACACATATATACACACCACATATATACACACATATATCTACAATATAACACATATGTACACACATATATAACTAACACACATCATATACACACATATATACACACACATATATACACACATATATAACACACATATATTATACATACATATATATATACATATATACCCATATATATACATATATATATATATATACATAGGGCAAAGATCAAATGTTAACTCTCTATTATTGCGATAATCGTGTTAACTTTTGAAGATCAATCAAAATCATTATTTTTTTGTTGGAATAGTATCATTATCATATACAACGTTATGTTCTTTTATTTATATATGTAAATTATAAGCGTAAAAAGTTACGACAAGTGTAAGTTACACTTACATCACTAAATATTTACTGATGTAAGTGTAACTTACACTAGTGTAAACTTTTTATGCTTATGAATTTGTACATATACATTAAAGAACATATTTTTATATATGTGTAATAATGTTATTCCAACAAAAAAAATAATGATTTTGATTGATCTTCAAAAGTTAACACGGTTATCGCAATAATAGAGGGTTAACGATTGAACCTTACCCTATACATATACACACATATATATATACATCATATATATATACACATATATATAATATACATACATATATATATACATATATATTTACATATATATATATACCAATACTCATATATAATATATATATTATATACAATAATTATATATATATATATATATACATATATATATTATATACATATATATATATATACATATATATATATTATCATATATATCTATATATATACTATATATATATTATATCATATATATATATATATATATATCTATATATATATATATATATATATTATGTATTATAATAAAAAGATTTTGATTTGCACTTGGCACAATTATTGACTCATAATTTTATTTTCCCGCTTACTCTCCTATAAATATAACATTAAATCAATGATCAATTAATTCTTTTCATATAAAAATACTTTTATATTAATTAAAAAAGAGATCTTTCTATAAATACAATTTTAAAAAATATTTTTTTACAAAATAAGAACGTTTTCAAAAAATACAAAATTTTAAAAACATAATATATTTTAAAACTTGTGGCTTTAAAAATAAAATTCCTATGAAATAAAACTAATTAAATTCAAAGTTATAATAAAGAAATCATTAAAAATGACACTTTTTTAAAAACGGTTTGTTTTGAAATAATTTGTTTAAAAACCAACTTTTTTTGAAAAAAAACAAAAAAAAAATTAAATAAAAGTTTAAAAATGATATCGTCTTTTTATCACTCGTATGTAATGTCAATCGTATCTTATATCAATAGATGTTCTATGATATAATTTTTGTTAATAGTTATTTAATATTTATATTCAACCCGTGTAATACACGGGGTCTAACCTAGTATATATATAAATGTACACACACAGACACCACATCATACATACACACCACATATACACACATACATATACACACATATACATATACACACACATATACACACATACATATAACACACCTATATACCACACATACATATACACACACATTATACACACATACATATACACACACATATATACACACATAATACACACACATATATACACATACATAACACACACCTATATTACACATACATATACACACATATATATACCATAACACACCACACACATATATATACATACATTGATACGAACTTGACACAAAAAGGGCAAAGTGGGAACAAAGCAAAACTATTGGTTTATTCTAGAAGAACGCAAAAGAGTAATAATGTTAGTGGCTAGAAAGTTTGTTATAATTTTCTGTTAGTTATAAAGGTAAGCAGTGAGGTTGTGTGAGGTATGATTATGATTTTGTTTAGATTGTATTGGCTCCTTTGAGGAGAGAGGGATTGTCCCTGGTTGATTTCCTTTTCTTCTTGTACTTCGTTTACCCTAATACTATCTCTATTTTACATCACTCTCTGCAAATTATTTCTATTGCAAGTCTCCTTTGTGTTCATATCCTTATCATTGGTCCGACCTGCCTGTTACCATTCATCATGGTATCTCACTCCCGATCGATTGGATGCACATGACCAACAATTGTCTCAGCTTCAATCTACCGTCACCTTGATGCAAGCATCGGTCGATTCTGTTCACACGGAGGTCGCCAATTTGCAAAAATTGATGATCTCTTGGATGAACAAACAAGAGAAACGTCCTACCGGGTCAGTACCGTTGTCTCCTCCATCGGGCGAAGGGTGGTATCGATTCCCCTGAAACCGACGGTCCTTCATCCCCCAAACTCGATATCTCGGAGCTTCTAACTCGAAATCTGATATTCCGTGGGCTGTTAAGAAAATTTAAACTGCCAGAATTCCATGGTTTCAATCCCCAGGGGTGGATTAAGAAGGCCAATCTCTATTTTGACATCAACAACACATCACCCGGAGGCTCGTATTCGTTTGGCGCAACTCAGTATGGTGGGGTTGCTCTTCACTGGTTCACGATCGTCATTGAAGTTACTCCGTCCCTTTCCTAGGCGGACTTTCAATCGGAATTATTGAAGCGCTTCAGTGGCCTTGAGATTCACAATCCTTATGAACAGCTTGCAACGATTCACAGGGTGAGTCAATTTGGATTACATCGATGATTTTGAGTATTTGTTGTCTCTTGTTCCACGGTTACCGGAATCTCAGGCATTGGGATATTCATCGCTGGTCTTCGTGATGATGTGAACAACGCGTCCGCTGCAACGTCCCTGTTCTCGTTTGGACGCTATGTACCTGGCGAAAGATGTGGAGCCATGCTCCGGCCAACATCGGCGTTAGGGTCCCTCGCTCGATTCCGATATGCTGATCGTTCAGGGCCCCACCACCATTCGGAGCATAGTGGACTCTTGGGCCGTGGGGATACTTCGGGCCCATCACGTTTTTAAGTCTAGTGAACGGCCTAACCCCCCCCATTGGGAGTCGCCCAGGGTTTTTTCTTCTTCTCGCACCGGGCTTAATTCTTCCTCACCACAGGGGTCATCGGTGAGTCGTGACCGAGGAAGAAGTCGCTCTCTAGAACTGAGTACGATGAACGTCGCCGGAAGGGATTGTGTTTTCGATGTGGCCAACTCTATGGCCCGGCTCACAAATGCCCCGAGGAAGATTGCGAATCCTATTATTAGGGAGGATGAAAAAACGAATCAAGTAGGATCGAATTTAGTTCTCGATGTGCCCAATAGTCCGGATAGTCAGTCGGACTTGGAGTCTCCCACAGGGAATGTTCTTCGTTTGGAATTGGATGGCACCACCTCATCCATCGGAGGATCAAAAAGATTAAAATTGGAAGGGTCTTTACTGGGCATTCCGGTTAGCATGTTAGTAGATAGCGGTGCGACACACAATTTCATCTCCAGCCGTTTGGCTTCGGCTTTGGGTCTTCCTATTGGCAAATTCTCAGGCATTAAGATTAAGCTGGGAGTGGACACTTTGTAGTAGTTACTCAACATTGTGTTGGGGTAGAGCTTTGTATCGGCACATGTTGTTTCGTAATTGATGCGTTGGTCCTTGATATTGGAGGTCTTGATATCATCTTGGGAATGGATTGGCTCAAATCATTAGGGGAGGTTACTCACGATTGGTTTGCACGCTTGGATGAAGTTTTTGTATAAAGGTCAACCGGTTACCTTACATGGGGTATCTCCGGATGAGGGTGGTCCGGCCGCTCTACAACAGTGGTTGGCCATGGATGATGGGGTCATTCATCTTCGGTCACTAATGGTCCAGTCTCCCCAGCTGATGCACAAGCATCTCTACTCACGGATTCACAACAAGACGAATTACAACGATTGTTGGGATCTTTTGCCTCTTTGTTCTCTACACCGACGGGTCTGCCACCAGTGAGGACTCATGATCATGGCATTAACTTAAACACCAAAGATCCTATTGCGGTTCGGCCATATCGTTATCCACACGCTCAGAAAACTGAGATTGAAAGACAAGTAAAAGAATTGCTTGAGTTGGGAATGATTAAACCGAGCCGAAGCGCTTATTCTACCGGTGATTCTGGTCAAAAAGAAGGATGGGACGTGGCGCATGTGCGTTGATTATAGAGCCCTGAACAAAATCCACAATTCCGGACAAGTTTCCTATACCGGTGGTCGATGAGCTTTTGGACGAATTATTCGGGGCAAAGTTTTTCACTAATTGGATCTCAAATCTGGATACAATCAGATTAGGATGAGGCCTGATAGTATTGATAAAACTGCCTTCCGAACCCACGATGGCCATTACGAGTACCTGGTCATGCCGTTCGGCTTGACAAACGCACCAGCCACCTTCCAAGCGATCATGAATGGTGTGTTCCGTCCTTTGTTGCGACGAATGGTGGTAATCTTCTTTGATGACATTTTGATTTACAGCCCCTCATGGGAACAACACATGTCAGATTTACAAGTAGTTTTTCAGTTACTCCATCAACATCAATTCATGATCAATCGATCAAAGTGCTCTTTTGCTCAGACCACTGTTGATTACTTAGGGCATGTTGTCACTGGTCACGGCGTTGCGATGGATGCCACCAAGCTCACAGCCGTTCGAGAATGGCCTGTTCCTAAGAACATCAAAGGATTGAGAGGATTTTTAGGATTAACGGGGTACTATCGGAAATTTTAAAGAATTATGGGAGTATTGCTCGTCCACTCACGGATTTAACGAAGAAAGATGCTTTTGCATGGAATGAAGCAGCTCAACAAGCCTTTGAACAACTTAAGGAAGCTTTATGCTCCGCTCCGGTGTTAGCCTTACCGGATTTCAATTCGGCTTTTGTTGTAGAATGTGACGTGTAGGACGAGGAATCGGGGCTGTCCTCATGCAACATAACCGACCCGTAGCCTACTTTAGTAAAGCCTTAAGTGACAAGAATCTCTCTAAATCCGCTTATGAACGTGAGATGATGGCATTGGTGCTCGCGGTTCAACATTGGAGGCCATATCTCCTTGGGTCTCGTTTTACCATCCACACGGATCAAAAGAGTTTGAAATTCTTGTTACAACAAAGAGTTGCCACACCAGATCAACAAAACTGGGTTGCTAAGTTGCTTGGTTACGATTTTGACATTTTCTATAAACCGGGTCGGGACAACCGAGCTGCTGACGCTCTCTCCCGTCGCGAAGAACATGGGGAATTGCTTCAATGTGTATCCTCTCCGATCTGGGTTCAGGGGGCTATGTTGATTGAAGAAGCAAAGTCAGATCCGCAATTACAACAAATTGTCACTGAATGTCTCTCGGATCCTTCCAAACATCCTGGATATTCGGTTCGACAAGGGCTGCTATACTTTCGTAACCGATTGGTCATTCCCAAGACATCCAAGTTGATTCCGGCCCTTCTC